>JAKWBJ010000384.1:0-96503 GCA_023159175.1 Wohlfahrtia magnifica | reverse complement strand
TTGCGCGATCAACTTGAACTTTTCTGTATTCTCTGTCGCCAGTGTTCTCTTCTAGTGAGCATTCACATTTCTTCATTAATTATTGTTTTTTTTTTAGTTATAAAGCTTGTGTTAGTCGATTTGATCAATGGTTAGTGTTTGTGTAACTTTCAATATTGTGTAAATTTCTTATATTTTGAATGAATATGATTTTTTTTTTGGTGAAAACAAAATGAGTTTTAAAAAAGATTTAATTTATGATTTCAAACAAATAAAACCAAGATATGCTGTTATTATCCCTATTAAAAGCATATAATGACATCTCAATATTCACGAAATGTGTAAGAGCGTAAGCAAAACACACGGAAGAACCGAGCAACAAATACTAATAAAAAAATGAGTATATATACTTTTATAGATATTATTTATTTAAAATTTAGTTTATTTTCTTTAATATGAACTGAATTTGTGGATATCAATATTAATTTTTTTGCTACTCTTTTGCTAATTAAAATAGTTAACTTCAGTAGTGTCTCCTACAATATGTTCCTAATAAAAATTTAAAAGAAAATTATATATTCTTAAATAAAAAAAGTAAATATCTTGCTCAATTTCTGTTCAAAAACAAAGTTAAAAAAGCTACTTTTAACAATACAATTGACAATTTGTACATAGGCACGGTAAAAAATCTGTTCTACAGTGTGTGTTAGTCGTTTCGACTAATGGTTAGTACGGTTCTAGGGTTAAGATCATATTTTAAAACTTTAAGATCTTTTATATCGAGCCATAACCGCCAAAAAGACGTAAGTGCCATGATTATCGATTTTAGTTTCTTGATAAAAATCGATGGTATTCAATCATTCCCCACCAGCATACAAAATTTTGTAGCTCTAAAATGTACCTTTGTGATTTTACAGCAAAAACAAAAGAGTCTTATGTACTACTCTAGAACAAAATATATTGAAAAAAAACCTTCTCCTCGAAAAATTTGTTTTTTGTCGCTTACGTTTTTTTGGCGGTTATGGTTCGATATGATGTTGGCATATAAATTTTACTACATGAAGTCCATCGTTTTTTGCTATAATCTGTTTTAGCTTTCTTCAGTCTTTGATTTTGCCAATATTCTGAACTATCTCAATTAATATGGCATACTACTCAACTAATGTGAAGCCATTTGTTTGCAGTTTTTTAAATAACTTTTCAAAAAAAACTGAAGTTTGCGGCAATATATATCAAATCACTTTTTGTATTTTTATTTTTTAGTTCATATATTGCCATTTTAATGTATTGAGACTCCGCACTATTAAATGTGCTAAGAACTGCCCAAGATCTTTTCAAAAGTGCAAGCGTAGTAATTAATAGCCACAAGCCAAGTTATTGCTGGTTCGAGCGGCAATAGAAGGTCTACATACATTTAAATTTTAGCTCTATTTGGAGCTTTCAAGAACACTTTCTTTACATTTGCTATTACTTTGTTTACATTTTTTGTATTAATCTCCATTGGCAATGCATGTAATATGCATATGGTGATCGGTTATTCGACTTTTTAAAAACCCGGTTTTCGAATAACTCGAAAAATTACAAATTTGTAAAAACTGGTTTTAGGTTAAAAATTAATCAAATAACCCGCTAACTGGTTCTTTTATAAAAATAAAATTCTTCATTCTTGTTGCATTAGAAATAAAGTTGATAAATATTTGTACCCATTTAATAGTTTCTAGCAAGTTAGTTTTTTAACTAGAACAACTCTCGGCATTTCTAGGGCGTTAACGGACGTTTCTTCTCCTCGACAACACAACGTTCTCATCATATTACATCCAGTAATTAACTTTTTAGAGCTTATCTTGTAAGAGTTTTAATTGCATGCACAATAACGTCTATCTTACAGAAATATTTAAGGTGGTTAATAAATTCTGGTGTTGAAGAGCCTCCTCCGCTTAGTATCTAGATTTATCTTTTCCATCCATTTTCAAATATTTTCACACTTCAGAGGACATATGCAGGAACAAAAATACATGCACCATGTATTTAATATTATCTGACACTATGGTATGTTAGATAAGACACCTGCCTACCAACCTAGAAGTCCTCGGTTCAATCGCAGGCTACACCATCCGACAATTTTCAATAGCTGTATCACCTCACAATGTTGCTAGCGACTGGTTGTGAGTAATTACGATGTGGAAAACTTCTTTAACTAATACATATGCCGTTCGGAACCGGCGTTTGTAGTTCCCTTTCAATGAATCTAATTGTTCATTATTCTCCATATATAAAAAATTTATATTTATTAACAGAAAATTCGAAAAATCTATTGTTGCTCAAGTGTGCATATCTTTTTCGATCTACCATGGTTTTCTCGTTCTTTGTGAGAAGTTCAAGGTTGTCACATATATAAAAATAAGTCGTTATATATTGAATTTAGAAAAAAAACTTAAACAATGAGATTATTTGCAATCAAAAATGTACAAACGTATAAGTTAGACATATTTATATTAATCAGTTATTCATGTTAAAATAACCGGTTTATTCGGTATTCGAAAAATGGATATTTAAAAAAACCGTATTCGACATATCCAAGAAAATCGGTCGAATAATAACTGGTCGATCTCCCTAAATATGCATTAGTTTACGGTGAAACATCTTTATGGCTTTGGCCATAAAGATAATTCATTAGGGACCCCTTGGAGTACTCTCCCCATATAATGTAATATTCCGGCCGTCTCTAGTTTTCCCGTCTCTCATCCTCTCTAGCCAAAATGCATTAAATTTAAAATTTTCAATTTTAACTTTCTCCACTTCAAAATTACTTCAAGGATACCACTAGCAAAGTTTCATTAGTGGCCCCTTAGATTGCTCTCGCCACATAGTGTGTTATTCTGGCCATCTTTACCAAAAAAAAAAATATAATTACAAACGCCAAAAGAAAGAAAATAATTTAAAGCAAGTATTAAAAACTCGCACATACATACATATGTATATGCGCATATGTGAATATAAACGACGCTAAAATTATAAAATATAATATAAATTATATTCTTATGAAATCGTTTAATAGATATTGTAAAAATGAAACCAAAATCAAGTGGTGTTTAAAAATATTTTTTGCTTTGTAAAAAAGGAAAGACAAAGTACTTGTGAAAAAATACTTTCTCGTAAGGGCCGATGTACAAGTAGGTTAATAACACATTTATAATTAAAACATAACGATGAGTACACTAAAATGAAAAAAGTTCAAAATCAAGTCATTACGAATCCTTCAACCTCTAAGGCAACACCTCTTCAAGTCCAAAAAAAGCAAATAACTCTTCAGAAGTCAAAAACAGCAAAAAGTGAGATTTTTCTAATCAAAGGCAGCCGGATAAGTTAATTGGAGAGTTGATTGCAGTTAAAGACCTATCTTTTAATTTTGTGGATCGAATAGGTTTTAGACACTTAATGGCGTCAGCAGTGCCTTGCTATAAACGCAGAGAAAGAGATTTTTTTACAAAATATGTTTGCTAAACTTCATTTGAAGAAATTAGAAAACAAGTACTTAGTTTGTTAAGAACATTTAGCAAACTTTCGTTTACAACTGACATTTGGTTTGAACCAGTGCTAATGTTTCTCTTCTAAGTTTAACGGCTCATGGTATATCGTTGGATGTCAAAGGAGTAAATGTAATACTTAAATGCGAAAGTTTTGAGGGCGGGAGATGTTATTCATTCAACCATTATCTCAATTTTACGGGAATGGGAAATTGCTGATAAAGTATATTGTTTTTTTCACGATAAAGGATCAAATATGATTCGAGCAATGGAACTTACTAATTTTACGCACATAAACTGCTCCGTGCTTCAACTTTAGTTTTGTGTTAAAAATGCTTTAAACTTAGAACAAATTTGTAGGATTATTGCTGTTAATAGAAAAAATGTATCACACTTTAACCTTTCACTTTTGGCCAAACGTGGACTGCATGATATTCAAAACCAACGGCATAGTCAACAACTTCTTAGTGCTATACAAGACTGTCCAACTAGGTAAATATGAATACATACATACATATGTACATATACAAAAGTTTAAAAGTTTCTAAAAAATAATATGAATGTATTAAACAAATTTTAATGCATTTAATTTACTCAGAACATGTATTGTATTGAAGTAAATCCTGAGATCATTCATAAAGCATGAGTTACAACAGCAAATGGTTTTAATACCATTTTAATTATTTAATAGTGAATTTGAAGAAAAGAATCTACAGTAAAATGTTTCTTACATTTGGTAAAGATGAAAAAATATATATTAACAGCCTGTTTTTAGATGACGAACGTAAAAAACGTTCGTCTGACAAGTTGGGTGACTTGTCTGTTTATATGTAAAACACAAATAAAGCACTAAATTTTTGTCAGTGTTTGCAATGTAAATAGACAACTCACTCAACTTGTTAGACGAACGTTTTCTACGCTCGTCATACTACAAACTACGAGTACATATAAAAAAAATGGTTCCGGAACAAAAATTTTTTTTTTTGTTCTGTTGATGGTATTGTTGCAGTGCTTGTTCGGCCCCGTTTAAATTCAGCAATCCAATATTTTACCATATAATCTAACGGAGCAGATTTGCCGTAATGTTTATCAAGCTTTTCTTTTGTCTCTTTCGCCGTTTTGCCTTTCAAATAATAGTATTTAACCACTACACGAAATTCACTTTTTTCCATTTTCCAAGAAACACAAAAGTTGCTTACTTCAAACTACAACAAATAAATTAATCGATGAATTTGGCTAAAATTTTAACAGCTGACAGATCGAAATTTCTAAGAAAGAAACAGTTTTTGTGTTTGTGCTGACATCTAGCGCTAGGTAGCTTCAATGTCAATCCGCCCTCGTATATATTAAGCTATTAAAAATAGAAAAGAAAATTAAAATTCAAAATTAAATTTGTTAAAAAAAGTTGCTCAAGCGAAACCCGGACGGCTACATAAATATCTGAGAATATTACTTATTGTTATAAAATTAATATTTTGTGTACAGACCCTTGTTTTTTATAACCATTTAGAGTCGCGTGGGAATAGCTTCGACCAATTTTTGGCAGTAACCAGCTGGTATTTTTTCCCATTCTTCTAATAAAGCCTTCTTAGCTCTGATTGCTGGAAACCGACTGAGGCTGAACTCTTTTATTGAGATGAATCCACAAGTTTTCAATCGGATTTATATCGGGACTCTGGGGTGGTGTTTCCATGGGGTGTGGCACATTATATAGCAGCCAAGATCTTACTCTGTGGGCCTTGTGTTTCGGGTCGTTATCTTGGTAAAAGTACTAACCGTTATCCAAAGCAAGCTTATCTACACTTTTTGACAAGTTTTCTTTTAAAATGTTTAAATAAACATATTGATCCATGATAGTATCAATAAAATGCAAAGATACTGGACCTGATGCGGAAAATGAGCTCCAGATAAGCACTAAACCACCCCCATGCTTTACTGTCGGTTTCAAGTTATTCAAACGTAGTTCCTGATTTTGTCCTCTCCATACCATTGGTTTACCATCCGACCCAAATACGTTAAATTTGCTTTCGTCGGTGAACATAACGTTTCTCCAAAAAGAAAAACTCTTATTTTAGTACTCTTTTGCCAATTTAAGCCTTTTGGTTTGATTGCGCTTACTAATAAGAGGGCTTAATGGGCTTGCTTTTTACCAAGGTCACTTTTAACAATAGCAGCAAGATTTGGAGCACTTAGGAAGGGATTTGCCATTATTTTTCTGACAAAAAAACGTTTTTCTGCCTCAGAAAATATTTTGTTGTGAGCATGTTTTGGTCTGTTTTGTACGATTTTATTAACTTTGAAACGTTTTATTATGTCGTGCACAGTTGAATGACCTTTGCCAACAATTTTCGAAATTTCGCGAAACTTTTTTCTTTTCTTGCATGCTTCAATGCGTTTTTAACTCCAATTTTACGTACAATTATTAAATTTTTGAGTTGGTTTTTCCTTTTGTACGTGGAAGATATACACAAATAAGAAAATAACCAAATGTATGAATTTTTAAGCGATCGAAAATACTTTGGTATGGTGTTCGAGCTTGGGTTGGAGCCATTGTACATACATAATTGCTTATCTATCAGTAGCGAGGAAATATTTGCTTGTCACCTAGGAATGTTTATTAAAGCTAAATTTTTAGTTAACATTACTTCTACGTCCCGTCTACGTTACTTCTAGACTAACTGAACCTTTAGTCGTCAATGAGACAGCGACGAATGTGCATGCGTAGAGAACGTACGCAAATTTTTGTAAGCACAGAACAATAAGTTAAAAAGGTTTTTTTACGATCTTGCTTTTAGTTGTGACAGCGACGAATGCACATGTGTGACGAATGCATTTTGATTTTTTTTTAATTATTTTAAAACGTCAACTTTACAACATTTCACTAGTGTTCTGTCGTTCGTGCCGTCAATACGTGTTTCTGATGTCCGTCCATAATGTTTCAGTGTCATTTCTTATTTATTTATTTTTTTTCTTTAAATTAAATTACAATCAATAAAATTTAAAAAATTAAAATGGAACAACAAAAATTCAAAAACACAAGTGAAGACAAAAAAAATAATTAATCAACAAAAATCATAACATAAGTACACATAATTATAACACTTGACAAGAATTAAGATTTTATTAAAAACTCACCAGAAAAATAGAAAACATAACAATAATTGCAACAACTCTTGACGAAACAATTCGTAATAAAGAATTGAGGAACAACAAAAAATAACAAGGTCAACAATAAGGTGACCAGCACTCGTACCGAAAAAAAGAAAAGGAAAAAAACAAATACAAATAACAAAACCAACCACAAAACCAGAGAAAAGAACGAAACAGTAATATTACAATATCAATATTAAGACAAATAACAAGAAGTCAAGCAAAGGGGATAAACACTAATGCTGAAAATTAAACACACACGTGACACCTAAATAAAAAAAATAAATAAACAATAAAAAGAAAATAAAATTAAAACGGCAATGAAAGACGGTTATATCCTACCATTAGTGTTTTTGTTTTCTCATCTTCTCTTTTATTCCCTACTAAGCTCTTAGGTGCGAACCGCTTGGAGGGGTTGTTGTTAGGTTATTCAGCAGCGAAGGTATAACACTAGTACTGAATAATCAACTAGCAGCAGACAACTTCCTTGCCGTCCGCACCCGGGGGTTGGCTGTTCGATTTTTGATTGCTTATGGTTTCTTTTTGGGATTTACATTATATATTATTTTTGTTTTATTTGCGTAATGGCAGGACGTTTTCGGATAGATTTCTGCAATGTGCGCGGACTCCGGTGAACTTCTTCTCCGTGTATGCGCACATTTGTCTCTATAGACCGGATGTTTTCGCCTTATGTGAGACCCAGGTTTCTGAAAATGCTGATGCACAGGATTTTCATATCCCTGGTTACCACCTTCTATTCCTCTCTAATTTTCATAGGGGTCTTGCACTGTACATTCGCGATGAAGTTGTGTACCAATGCCAGCAACCACTTGGCATAACTGTCTTTGGGTTAAATTCAAAATCAGGGCACATCTTTTGCATTTGGGGTTCCTGTATAGAAGCCCAAACGCGGGAAGAGAGGTTTCCATATCTGGCTTTGACTCTCTTTCCGATTCAATATCGAGTATCCTTGCGAATTACCCGAACAGTGAAATTGTTGTTGCTGGTGATTTCAATGTTCACAATTAATCTTGGCTACGCCATTCAGGCCGCACAACTCCAGAAGGCCAATACGTGGAGATATTTGCCGCGCACAAACACCTTGCGCAATTAGTGAATGAACCTACTCACATATAGTGTGTAGATGAGCACCAAAATAACACCATCGACCTTTTCCTCGCTACACACCCTGAAAAGTATGTAGTTGAGGTCCTTGCACCTCTCGGAAATTCGGATCACTGTACTATTTCTGCCTCTTTCCCGTTCTCCACTCTTCACAATGCTTCAAATACAGCTACGAAGCGCTTGGTTTTCAATTACGGGAAAGCTCGTTGGGCTGAGCTTAACGATTTCTATGGGCATTTCAATTGGAAACTTTGTTTCCTTGATTCTAACGTGAATGCCATGGCCGAAATGGTTGTCAATATAATAAAGCTAGGGATAGATCATTTCATCCCATCCAGAAAGCTTCCGACTAAATCAAGTAATCTTGGTTTAATCAGACGTGCAAGCTTGCAGTCAGATCCAGAGAGGAAGCAAACAGAAATTGGCGTAATAACAAATGCGATCATACTGATTCGCTACGCAAACAGGCGAGATCTTCGAGTGCCGCAGTACTTAGACGCGTAAAGTCTCTATACCAACAGCGCCTACGTGCTGAAGTTCTTACTTTTTCGCGGGGAAGTAAGAGCTTTTGGTCATTCGTTAAAAGGCTTAAAAACAGCGCTAGTTGGGTTCCAGAACTTAGAGAGGATGACCAAACATTCACTAACCCGGTTCCTTCATTTGCTGATGTTGAATGCTATGAAGAAGATACTGCTCAATATATTCCCTCAATCTCTACAGCACATAGTCTTCTTGTGTCTAGGAAATGAAAATTTGGCTTATGTGAGGGCTAAATATTTCAGTGGATTAAATTTTCTACTACAATACAAGCCAAAATGGTTTTCAGGTTGACAAAAGCATTTGAAAACTACCATTCGGTAAATCGCTCTGCTGCAGAAAAATCGAAAATTCTACCAGTTAATATACAAAATCGGCTTTTCACGGAGGAATAATCGCAATGGTGGAATGCAGCGTATATGTACGTGTAAAGAAAACAGCGATGGCAACGATCTGGCGGAATTAAGAGCTAATTTTCAATGTAAGACTGAAGCTATCCCGAACAGCTTTAATCCATTATTGATCCGAAGATGGATGTAGCGATTCTTTTTACATTGTTTAAACTTTTTGTTGCCAGAAACAATAAAATAAACTATTAAAAATAAAATACAAATAATTTTTTTTTTCCAAAAAGTTACAAATTAAAGTTGTAAGTATAAAGAATAACGAAAACAAATATTGAAAGTTATTCCTTTATCTCTGCTCTTTTTGATTGTATTTTAATTTGGTTTGGTACGTTGATTTAATGGTCATATTCCGACCTGATGGGATAACGGTAATGGCACCATATAAAGTAAATTATCATTTTTGTATATCTTTACGCTTAAAGTTTAAGTTTGTAAATTGTGTGTAAATGACCTTATAATTAACACAAATGATTAGCCAAAAAGCGGGTAGAATCGGATAAGTGCGACCATAAAAACTAAATATTGATTTTTGTATATATTAAGTGGTAGTTTCTGAATTTGGTCTAAATGACTAGACCGTTAATACAAATCATTTTATGTAATGTGGGCGGAATTACATTAGTGTGTTTGACATCTCCCATACAGTCGGTAATAGTAAGGTTTCTAAATAGTAAGGTTTCAAATAACTTATTGCATGAAACACTTCATCAGCCTATAACTGGGCAAGATTGGCTGGTATTGCACAAGGCACACCTGTTGTAATCTTGTCCATATACAGTGATGTCCTTTAAAGTAGAGCCACATATTTTCAATTTACTTTTATATTAAAATCTCTTAAAGTAAGACATAAGTATAAAAGTTGAACTGAATTTGTTTTTGTTGATTGCTTGATAGTTAAAATGACGTTATTTTTTACAATTATTGTATCACTGATTTCAATATTAATGCTTTTTATATAAATAAAGTGTTCCACAAAATAGAGTTAGTTAAAAATAGTTGAAATAAAAAAACTAAAGAATTAATGTTCAGTTGTTTGTTTTCAATTTTAAATAAAAGCTATGTAAACATCAGCAATTAGAGTACAAAGTTTGCTTAGGCAAACATTGTAGCTAACAATAAAATAATAGTAAAAAAACACTAGGGAAAATGCTAAATGTGTTGGCATTTAAAAAAAGGTAGAGAATGCTGTGAAATACCAATAAGGTCCCGAAAACAGAAGAACGAATGTTAAATTAACCGCTCATTAAGAGAGAAACTTGTAAAAAAGATTGAGCTGGTCTGTAGACAACTGAAGAAGCATCATGTGGTCAGATGAGACAAAAAATATTTGAAAATGCTAATTTATAATTTTTCTATTGTAAAACAATACAAAAAACATTAAGCATTATTACAAATTTTAGTTCAATTATTACAAATTGTACGAAAACAAATTGGTTTTAAATATAGCGTCTTTTGCCTTTATATCATTTCTTCAATTTTATAATTCGGTTTTAAAGAACTTTTACCTGTACGTGGTGTGTGAGTGATTGAAAGTTCTTTTGATTCAGTGATTTTTGACGACGGTACAGATATTCATTTAGTACTCTTACGGTCCGATAAAACTAGTGCGTTCTTAGGTTTTGTTTCTCTAGGTGGTAAAGATGAACCTTTTAACAATCGTTCTTTATGTGGAGTAGAAATTACTACATCTTCTACTTCATTTTCTTGGAAACTCAGACACTGCGCAGTGATTTCTTTGGTCAAGTTTATCAATAGTGCGTCTTTCTAATTCCATATTGTTGGGTATTTTGCTTGAATGGTACACAAGTTTGTATCTGTAATAACAACATATTTTTAATTTTTATATATTTAACGTTAAATAAAATGAACGTATTTCTACGTATATTATGTTTATTTTTTTTTTTTTTTTTTTGTTAGCAAATATTAAAAAACAAAGTTAAAGTACATTTTTAAAGCACAATAAAACATAAAATTGTAAATAAATATAAAACACTGAAAATTTATTTCTTTTGCAATATAAATGGTGGTCCTGGAAAGGACCAATTTCATTTGTATCCACATTAGATAAAAACTTTAATAATACACTTATTTAGCTTTTATCAAATATTAAACTGAAACAAAAAAAATAAATAAATAAATAAATAAAAATACATTATACACCCAGTGAAATAAATATAACGTACAATACTTATAAACCAGATGGATTTATTTCAGAAACTTTTTTTGTACAAATCAAAAACTCTAGAGGAGAACTCAATGTAGGTATAGCGTACAAACCAATATAATCAATATTCTTATAAGTTGGTATATAAACTTAAACTAATGTTTTTCATTACCAAAATCCATATAATGACATCATTAATCAACTTGACATATATTTAACTAGGTTTTGTAAAGTTTAGAGCAGTATATGTGTAATTTTTCATGGATGCACGTTGTCGGATAGTGTAGTAGTAAAATGAAGGCCATTGGCAAAAGAACGCTTTGACAGAATAACCTAAATATTCTCTATGTATTTTAAGTCAGGAGTACTAGCTAACTATTTTATCACATCCATATTTTTCTCCAGAAAAAATAAATTTTAATAGCCTTGAAATTGTGGACTACTAAATTATCCTTTTGGTTTTGTTAATTATAAATTAAAGTTATTTAATACATACGTTTTATGTGTACATTGAGTTTTTCCTTAGAGTTTTTGATTTGTTAAAAAAAAACATTTTGAAATTATACCATTCGGTTTATAAAAAGCATAAGTGTTGTGCGCTATATTTATTTAGGAGGATATATATGTTTTATCAATAAAGTGCTCTAAAGCACTAAAAATAGTTACGGATCCATACGGTATATTTTCAATATAATATTTTTTTTTCTTTTCGTTGTTAAAAGTTAAAAATCATCTAAATATTTAAACGTATTGGATTTCCGCACAAGAACACAACAAATATTAGAGCATTTTTGACATGTTTGCTGCCGCATGATTATCTTACCAATAATTTTAAAATTGCAAAAGCGGTGTGGTACCAAGTTTTAATGTCTCCATTTTTTTAATGTTTTAATATGATGTGCTTATATCCCTATGTGGTGTTTTTGTTTTTATGCAAATAGCATTTTCACAACACCATTAAATAAAAATCATTGCTTGTACAAACACTATGGCCACTATAAATAAAATTTTACTTGAAATCAGTTTCCTTTTACCCAGTTCTTATTAAAATTTTCTAATTATTTTGGCACTTGTGTACTATTTTGTAAAATTTTTCACAAAATAGTGTTCAATACTTAAATTTCTTGTCGTTTACTATTTGTTTGTTGCACGGAATATGGTTTGCTCTAATGCCAAAACACAGAATAACACCACAATGTTAGGAAATTCTTATCTAAAAAGAAAACATTAAGATATTTCGCGCCAAACTTAAAATTCATACCAAACTTACCGAAATTTTTATATAAATAAAAAGTAAAGACAATGTCAAAATTAATAGTTTCGTGTTAGATGGGCAGATATAGTTCCTTAACCAATTTGTTGTCCTTCACCAACGAAACTATTAAGCCTTTAGTTCCAATTTTATCCGTTTCGCTTCTTGTTATTCTGTGATTTATAATACCCATTACTGTGATTCAAACACCTGTTTCTTCCAATTTTTAACAAATTATATACACACATTTGACAAAAACATATGAAACTTTCTTAATCGCATAGACGTTCTTTCAGTACGCTACGTTACATTACGTCTTCGACAACGTTCGGCTAAAGGCCTTATTAGCCGAACATAGTAATCGTAAATGTAAATGTAACGTAAATGTAAACGTTTTGCCACTTATAGAACACTTAAAAACGTGTTATGTGTTTTTGACATAGAGAAGAAAAAAAATATTTAGGTATACATACATCAAACACAAACACGTATATATTAAAAAAAAATAGCTGTGAAAAGATTGATGACACATTATTTAAAATGATGTGAAAAAAGTACGGAAATTATTTAAATGGTACCGAGACATTACTTTAAACTTTAATATTTAAATTTTAGTAATTTCTGAAGCTTAAGGTTTTTTAAATAAAAATTATTTTATTTTTATATCAATAAATATCTTCATCTATATGTAATTTATTACAAATAGATGTAATTAATATACATTTTTTTTGCCGAAGCTATACAAAGAAGTAGCAAAATATCGGTAAAGAAGTAGAGACATTTTTGTTTAAAAATATGTTAGGCTTGAATAATAAAGGTCGAAAAACTTGAATAATAGAATAACTTTTATATGTAATTAGATTATAATTCTTGTTTTCCACATACTTGCATTCATTACTGGATGTATACAATATATTATATTTATAAAAACTTTTATATTTTTTATTCTTATTGTTATTTATATTATTTATTATGTGTATTGTTACTTATATTATCTACGCTTGTACGTACAAATATTTTGCATTCCTTAGCATAAACGTACTATATACATGCATAATATTAAATTCATACTAACCTATAACTTTTGCTACAAAAAAAAAAACACACACGATTGACAAAAAATCTTATTAGATTCAAAAAAAAAAAAAAAAACTAATTTGAAGCAATAAACATATTTAGTGTTTTTTGTATTTACCAAAAAATGTAAGTACCAAAAAAAAGAGTAAAAATACCCCCATAACATTCCACATACAAACAGCCCATCACTGCTTGACAAATATCACGTAACGTTGGACGTTACAGGTACGTTTCACTACGGCCAAGTAAGCACTTTCATAGCTTTTAATACAACAAAAGCGATCAGCTGACACGACTACATTTACGGCTTCTACACTTACGTTCGGCTAATTCTATCTTAAATGTTCAATTAATCTGGAAGTAACGTAGACGGGACGTAAGAGTAATGTGATCAAAAGGTCAAGTGTGATTAGTTGGTGAAGTAAAAACGTGTCAGCTATTTTTAACTGTGTGTGTGTGTGAACATTAAAAGAAAAAAGAAACAAAAAATAAATTACAAATTAATTCATGCTTTTGCACCAACAATTATTAATTTTTCTTCATCTATTTTATTTAAGTTCATTATTATTTAATAATTATAGTTATAATTATGGTTAGCGCTTTTCTATTTGCATTTAAAAAAAATAGAATGTCATTAAATTCAATAAACTCATTAATTCGTATAAACTATGGATTAAAATTACTTCATGCTGTGAAAATTACGTTATTCTAGATAATATTTGTCGAAGAATAAATAAAAATAGTGTTTTTGAAACATATCTCAAATCTAAAGGCGCATTTTTCAAGATTTAAAAGATTTTTGAGTAAAATTGAAAAAATAAATATTTTAAGGAAAAAGCTAGAAATTTAAATTATGTAATTACAGTACTAATCTTGTAAATTGTTATTATTAGATCCTTTCATGATCTTAAGTGCCGTAACAAATTCTTTCCATCTACGCCTATCTAAAGCCAATGATTTAATCTGACTCCAAGTAATTCTATGGGAAGCAGCATCTCTTCCAATCTTTCTTCTCTACGAACTGACTGGTCTTCCGTTTCTTTTCCTTCCCTGCGAACTCCATTCAACAGCCAGTTTCCCTAAGTCGTATTTTGGATTCCTAAGAATATGCCCAATCCAGTTCGTTTACACAATTTCCTTCATTGCATAAACTTAGCGTGATGTTGTTTCTGCCCAGAATAGTTGCAAAATGCGCAGAAAACAGCGATTTATAGATGAATGAATGGAATTGAAATTGTCCTTATTGTTCCTAATGGTTCTGAATGATGTCCTAACGTGGGCAATAATAATGATAATACTGAAAACCGTGGAATCCGATGGAACTTCCAACATTCCCTGGAAGATCTTGCATATGCCGATTACATATGTCTATTATAATGAGGACACGGCGACATTATTACCTAATCGCGTACAGTTGGTTTACCGATTAACTCTGGGAGGACTAAGGTCTGAAGATAAATTCCTTCGACCTTGACGAAAATTTTAAAGTTGGTGACGATATACCATAATAGAAAGTGTCGAGTCTTTCACCTACCATGGTAGCGTAATCTCGGCGCTTCCAGTGATATCCTGAAAAGAATGTGACAAATGTTTGTTGAGGCCGTATGCACAACTGGGAGCTGAAGGATTAAGCAGAAGAATGGAATTAATATCAATCACAGCCGCATGCCATAACTCAAAACCATAAAGATGTGAATTTTCGTTTTTAGAGAGATATGTAGCATTTAGTTAGCCAAAAGTTTGACCGCCTAGGTTTAATCTGTTTTCAATGTCAGCACAAAAATGTCAGATAGCAAAAATATTCAAATTTCTGTTTCCAATTCGAAAAATCGATGTGGTATTAGCGTTGATTCCCATAATTTTTTTCTTTTGGAAGAACTCATGCCCACTGTGTATGCTTCTGCCCGTAAAAAATACAGTTTTCCTTGCATATCGCAATGTCTGTGAGCCAGGAGATAGATGTCGTCTGCGTAATCCAGTTCTTCCAACTTTGTGATTAGTCCCTAAGTTATACCGCGTTTCTATGCACAACGGAGGACAACGTTAAACAGCAGTGGAGAACACAACCTTGTCCAACACCATCTCTGATATGTATTTGCTTTGTGTTACACCTGAACCCAAAACTGGAGAAATTTTTTAAGTTGTTTTGTTTTAAATTGTTTTTAATTTTATTTTTTAGGCAATCGCTCAAATTATTCCAATTATTTTTTTAAACTTAAGCATATTTTCTGTTTTTAAATACTATAGTATTAACGCTTTTTTATAGCGCGTTTTGATTACAAATAGAGACATAAATTATCATTTAGCGCTTTTAAGCGCCTTTTGAGTAGGAGGTCTGTGCGTTTTGATCATAAGAAGTTGGCAGCACTATTTAAAAGCAAAGCGACATACGTCTGCTGTCAATGAAATCTGTTCCACAACTAAATAGTATTTGTTGCTTTATGAATCAAATAACAAGAAATTACGGTCCGTTGGTTTTTCTCTCTCTCAATGATATTATGCTTGGCGTAAGCATAGACCTTTTTTAAAATTAAAGTAGTGTATTTTAAACTAAAATATTAAGTAAAATGATCAATAATAAATAAGAAATGCAATAAAAATAATAAAATTAAATATTAAATTGTGGTGTTCGGCTATAAAATGCATTATAACAAAAATTTTGTATAATAATTTCGTATTTTTATTAAGTTATTAAGGCAGAGTGCAGCGTATACGAATCGCACTTAAACTGCATCTGATGCTTCAACCGCTAACTTTTTCTTAAAAATTTGAACCGATATTTTGTTTTAAAATCGGATTGACGTGTTGCAAGATTTTTTATTACATTATCTCAAGTATTAAAAATATTAAAAAAAAAAATAATTTTTTTACTTGTCGAGGACTTTCACAAATAATTAAAAAAAAAATTGCAAACAAATTTTATTCGAATTGTTTAACTAAGAGTGAAGTCTGGAGGGAGAAACTTAATGATGTGTGGGTGTATAGGGTCGGTAAATGCGTTAAGTTTTCGGGACGTATGAACGCCAATACTCACACGTCAATATTTTGCACTAAGGCTTTTTAAAAAGTTTTGAAATTCGGCGCAAAACTGTTTCGGACATCATTTTCCAAACTCTGAGCTACGGATTCGAAATAGGTACACCAATTTTCGGATATAAACCTTATAGAACATACATAGATTAAGGTTAAGCCTGCAATTTCAATTGCATTCTGGATACTTTTGCAAAAACATAATGGAGTCCATGCTAAAACGTATCCAAGTTATAATTAAAGCAAAAGAAGGTCATATAAAATATAAACAATGAAAGTATTTTAAATAGTGTTTTTTGAATTAATTAGTATTATGTAAAAAGTAATGACGCCTTCTAAAAAGTCACACATATAGCTTTTTTAATTCGAAAATGTATTTCAAAATAAGAAAATTAAATCTGGAGCTATTTCTGTATTCAAACTCCAAAAAAATAAAATAAATAAAGCTTAATTTTAAGTAAACCACATATTAATAAAACCTAAAATGATTTTGAAGTGTATTTATTTTAAATTTTTCATGCGAAAAATTTCTTAAAAAATATTTCAAATATATGTTATTTTACATAAATAGGGGTGTAATAATTTGGTTTTAATAAATATTAACTTATTTAGCAATTTTAAATACTTTTTTATGTTACATATGAAAGAAAAACAACATAATTTTATTAAATTTTTAATTAAATTTCATATATTATAGGCAATTTTATTCTATTGTTACGTACATGAGCAGTAGAAAATTATTTTGAAAACCTGTCGACGTCATCTTTGTTTATTGCTTCATGGGTTGTATACGTATAAGCTGTAGATAATCTCAGCCAGATAAGGCTCACACAAGCCTATCTGTTCAACTATGTTTTAGCTGGAATAGCACATTTTACATGATGAAGCGAATGGCTGCTTAAAATTAATTATTCAATAATATTATAATTTAATGAACAAATTTCTATATCTTCAAATGATTGGGATACTATGAAAAATGTGTATCATTTCTAAAACCATTCGAAGAAGTTATGCGTGAACTTAGCAGCTCTAATATATCAACTTCACCAGTAATCCCTTTAATTCATATACTTAAGATAAAATTAAATAGTCAATCAATAGCAAATAATACTACATGCATAGTAAAATTAATTGATATTCTCCTTGATGAGTTAAATACTAGATTTAGTGATATTGTTAAAACATTAATATTTTCTATATCGACTTACTTGGATCCTCGATATAAATGTGAAAACGATAAAAATATTTGCGATCAGAACTTGTGAGATTAGTAGATGAGAAATGTTTAGATGAACCAATGTGTGATTCTTCCACTAAAAAAAAAAAATAAATAAATATAAATTGACATAGAAAACTTTCTTAATAACAGTAGTAGTGATCAAGGAGAAAGATTATAATGATCGCCCTTGTAAAAAGTTAATAAATTCTAATACAAAAATTTTATTGCACAATGAATTGTATGACAAGGAAAGAAAAATTCATATTTCTAAAGATCCATTGCTGTGGTGGGGAAAAAATTACTTAAAATACGAAATAGTGATAACAACGGTACGCGAATTTCTCGCTACCGTCTTGGTAGTGTTCCTTGTGAACAATTATTTAGCGAAGCTGATTTAATTTATGATTCAAAACGTGCTATACTTAGGAGTAATAAAGCGTTGAAGCTCATGTTTATTAAATATAAAATGGCACAATTGAATTTCGAATATTAGGAGCTCAAATTATTAAAAATTTATAAATTAAACAGTAGCTTCCAATAACACTACTGAATTATTTTCATGTTTTTAAGGAATTTTAAAAATTATACTTCTGGTCATTCAAAATTGAATTTTAATAAATACAAATACTTGTTTATGTTTATATTTGTATTTTACTCGTATGTACATAAAACTAAAAAATTTTATTTTCATTAAACTTTAAAATGTTTTGTAAGTATTCGAATTCGTTTTTGCGTTCGCAAAAATTTGATTTTACTATTTGCTTTCGCATTCGCAACACCCCTAGTTGATATCTGCTCGATAATGTTGGTTTTAAGCTCTTGAACTGTTTTTTAAAAACGGTTATTTATAGTGTTTTTTAACTGTTCTCACAGTTCTCCTAGATGAGTATATACATATGCTATATATGCTAAACCTACATATCTATGTATGTACTTAACAATAAAAATATTCACATCAATATTTTTAATTGAAATTATCTTGGCTATATAAGAGAAATCATATATACCTATATCTATATTGTTACGAAAATAGGATTGGGAATCTCTGCGTTTATTACTTCGATAAAATATATAAACAAAAGGTGCAAGAACAACTATACGTGCTGTTTACAAATAACCACATTTACAACAAACATTAGCAGAGGTAAAGTAAATAAAAATAACACGGCAACAACAATAATTAAGCAGAAAAGAAAACAAGTAACAGACAATAAACAATCAACAACAAATACTAAGAGCTGAAAGAGGTAGATGTTTACATCACAATGTATACAGTGAGGACACACCAACAAAAATAACAACAACCATACAACAAATTTTACAACTCAGTAGGGGTACACGAGACAGTAAATATTAACACAATATAGCTATCTCTTTCTTTCGAGCTGAGTTGTAAAATTTTATATTTTGCTTTATTATTGCATTCTGGCGCAATAAATAAAATTTTTCAGAGGTAAAAAAATTTGTGTTTGTAAATTTTTTAAAAAATTGAAGTATTTTATCAAATATTTTCAATTTTCTTTCCAGGTATTTCTTGCAGGTAGTTTACGGATTAAAGTGAGTAAAATAATGATCATATTTTTACTTTTAAATTATTAAAAAAGTGTTTTCTTTGGTAGGTAAAATTTTGGTATGTAGCAGAAAAGCAAAATGTGAGTATTGTGTCTTATAAACGATTTAAAAATAATTATAATGTAATGTTTTTCAGGAATCAAGAAACACATCATAAAATGGAAGCTGAAGACAAAGTTCATAAATATGTTTCCTGCAACAAGACGCGGTATATGTCGAGGTGAGTACATTTGTACATTTTAATACCTACAACCAAGTGCAAAAGCTCCACGAGAAAAAACGCCGCGACAATCTGATGAAGTACTTCAGATTCAAACCGATCTATAAAACCTAGCATTTAGACGTACTATTTAAATCAGTGGGCATCCATTAACAAAAATGAAAACTGAAAAGCCTTAACTGAATACGGTTGGCTCGGTATGACAACGACAACAGTTTAACGCTCTAAAATTGTTTATAGTCAAAAGCCAACAACACCAACAATAGCTAATCTTTAGCACTCTTTTGTAAGTTAAAAATGATAATAGTACGTCGAAAAGCAGGTAATTACTTACTTCATTGTAGATATCCAGTAATTTGAATTTGAAACATTTTACTTGATTTTGTTTGTCCTCTATCCTTAAAGCTGTGCAAGTAACTCTTTTGTAGTGTTTTTGTAGCTTTCCCAATTTCTAGAGCGTAGGATAAAAATATCCTTCAAAGTGGTAGAAATCAAATTGTTTCATTTCCGAGGAGCTTTGTGCACTTTTTCAATGGGTTTAAATGTGGTAGATTGTTATCACTTTGCGTGCAAAACTTTTTATTTCATTCAGGACTTTGTATTTCAAAGAAAATGATCTTGTAAAATGTCTTAGATCCATGCAATATATTATAATCAAAATTGTATTTTAAAAGAAAGTAGCTTCATAGCTAACGATGATGAAACTTTTTTTAGGTACTCAATAGAGTAAAGAAAATTCACGTATGTACAATGAAATAGTCGTAATAAAATTGGTACAAACAAATTCAAAACTAATGGAAAATATTCCTGAAGTATTTCGTGAAGAAATTCCAAATCACTTCAAACAAAACGGTCTTAAAATGTACGAACGTATTAGGGGCTGGATGGAATTGACAAAACAGTTTGCTGAGAATGAAAAAAAATGAACAAGGTAATTAAATCACATATAAACATTTAGTTTAAACATAGAATCACTAATTTTTTTTCTTTCTTTTGTTTTAAATGCAGATTCGAACGAAAATGCCAAACAATTAATGTCAAATGAACATCAATTTTCTTTTGCCAGTTTTTCCTTTAATACCGGCAAGTCGTGGCTTTTGTTTAACCTTGCCTGGCCTTTTAGAAGATTTAAAACAAAAAGTCACTTCTTTCAATGAAATGGCTACTACTACAGTCAATAGCCCTACAGAAACTTTAGAGGACAACGCAACATCATCAATGATTAAATAGCCTTAAATTATAATTACAAAATAAATGTTTTACTCAAGTTCTTTTTTAAAAACATACGTTTAGAATAAAAGAAACGAAGCTAAGATATATACAAAAGTACTAATGGCCCATTGCCAAATTTAAAAGCATTATTTAAAAAAAAGTATTAATAAAACTTAAAAACAACAAAAAAAGAAAGAAATGTGGTGTATATTTTAAATAATTAGAGTCAAATTTTCACATTTAAAATAAGTATGCATATTTGATTAAATATATAATAATAAAAGTAGATTTATATTTCAATATGTATTTCAAGAATTATTGAATAATCTTATTAAAATGGTTAAAGACATTACGAAATATTATTAAAACCACTATTTGAAAGTTTGAAACATTTTCTATAAACTGGAATGTATTGTATAAAAAATTCATTGTTCTATTTGTTTGTAATTATAAAAATTCTTTGCCGTTGCTTATTTCGTGGTAAAAGTAATTTCGATTTATGTTAATTATCTATTTGTTTTACATCTTTTTTGCATTCATTACATATATTTCAAAAATTTGAAATTCTTTTCGTGAGTCTTAACATAAAAAAACAGTATTAGGTTTTCATACTAACACAGGTATTCTTTGAAATAATTAAAGAAAAAAATGTTATAGTTTAAATTTCGTCTTTATTTCTGTAACAATCTAGTTATAACTAAAAATGCAATCCTTAAAACTAATAGTTTTAATTTAAATTGTTTAATGTATATTTTTATGTGTGTTTGTTATAATTTATTTTATTTGAGCCTTCTATAAATAAAATATTCATGAATAATTGTTTTTTAATTTCTTTATTGTTTGTTGATTTTGGACTCATTGAAAATAAGTTTATTATATTTATCCAAGCAAAACAATGTTTTAGGTTAAAAATAATGTTAAATTTTATTCCACATTTTTACTTACCTTTATTAGTTGCAAACTCATTCATCATTAAATAAAACAGCAAATTTTGTATATACAATCTAAAAAAACAACCAATTAAATTTTACTACATTAAATTTTATTTTTATTTACTTCTTTTTTTTTTTGCATACACATACGAAAAAGCATATATATTTTGTGCTTTTCGCGCTGCTTTATTTTCTTACGGAAAATAATGTTGCTTTTTCTTTTACTCCAGCTGAGTTGTAAATTGTTGTAGACAAAGAAAAACAGCTGATTTTAGCTTTGTGAGCTGTCATTGGTGTCCACACTGTATACACTGTGGTTTACATACGCATGGCTACAAAGAACTAAAAAGAAATTAAAAGAAATAAAAAGAATCTACCTGAAATATCGAGAAGTTTGCGAGCTTTCGATGTATTGTTTACTCAGCCATATAACAAGCACATCGATTCGAACAACGAGCAGTTTAAGTAAAGTTAACTCAGCGAATGTGTTATTGGTGTGAAGAGAGTTTATAAGGAGTAAACTCTTGGAGCTAATAGTGAAGTAAAAACCAGTTTAGTTGGAACTAACTCAGTACAGAGAGTTAAGTGTGGATAACCTTTGGTTGAAAAAGTTGTGATCGAACCTAAGTTATAACTACGATCGGGTTGGAAGATCTTTGGGAAGAAAGATCTGCCGAGTAATTGTTGTTGTTTACAAAGTTGTAAACAGACAGAGCAAACAAGAATAAAAATTGCTTGTAAAAAGGTTACAAGCAGTGGTGCACAAAACTGTGTTTAATAAAGGATTTTTTTTAATTAAAACCAAACACAAAATTTATTTTATTTCAACTACAATCTACGAACCCATACATACACGTTTTTAAAAAGATAAAAACGAAACAATTGGTGTAAGAAGTGGGATTGTATTCCTTTAAAATAAAATAAAAAAACAAAAGGAATGAAGTTCAGAGAAATTAATGTGGATCTCCTTAGGCGTGAGTTGGCAAAATAGGAGTTGCCATCAACCGGGACCAAAACCGAATTGCAGAAGCGGTTGTAGGCGGAGCATTAACGCTAATACTCACGTATTTGATGATGCGGAAGAGCCTGAGATAAGTGCCCTTTCGACTAAAAGTAATACGGATACCAATGCACTGCTTGCCGCTATGATGGAAAAAATGCAACTGCAAACCAAACTGCTGAGGTGAAAGAATCTTCTAGAGCTGATAACGAAAAGCTCATTGAAAAAATTAATGCTGTGACGAATGCACAAGAAATTTCTAAAGCTGATAATGAAAAACTGTCGGCGCAGGTACAGGAAACTTTTAGAGCCGAAAACCAGTATTTTCCGGCAAAAATTGAAACAAAACTTGAGATACCTTCTACTGAGGTACGAGAAATTGCTAAATAACTTGAACACAAATATGGAGAAACAACTGAGCAATTACGTAAAATATATGCGACCGTAAGCAAAAGGGTAGAATGGAAAATTTTGAGAAAACTGTTGACGAAAAATTGAATATAATGAAAGAGAAAATCAACAGTCTACAGTGCCAGCAACCGGAACCAGTGCGTATTATACCAGAAGTTTCTAGCAGAATAAAAACACCTTGCTTTGATGGTAGCTCACCCTATCCATATTTAAATTTTAATTCGAGACGGTTGCCAACAGAAATAGATGGGACGATCAAGAGAAGGCTCTAGAATTAATTTTGGCGTTAAAGGGTGCTGCAGCAGAAATTTTATAAACCATGCCAGCCAGCTGCAGAAACAACTACAATGACGTAATGGTGGCGCTACAGCGTAAATTTGGTGATGAGCAGAAACGCGATTTGTACCGCATGGAGTTAAGGTGCCGAACATAGAAGGCTAATGAGCCGCTATAAGCCTTTGCAATGGAAGTCGAGAGGTTAGTGCGGTTAACCTATCCAGGGGAAAATCACCCACTCGTAGATCATCTGAAGGCCGAAGCCTGCGTCAACGACTTACGAGACCCTGATGTTAAACTGGCTGTATGTGCAGCACAAAAGACGACCTTTGGAGATACTATGGCGTTCGGACTGGCTTAGGAGACAGATCGCACGATATTAAAGCCACAAATACACAAGGTACGTAATCTAGAAGCTGAGGCAGACAAAGATGATGAGATCAACAAAATAGAGGAGGTGGTAAAGCGGCTCCCAGCTGAGCAGAAATCAAAATTTAAATGTTTTAACTGTGGAAAGAGCAACCACTTCCAGAGAAACTGTAAAGCGCCACGCAAAAGGCCCAGATCCATTTCACCACCGAGAAATAATAATACCATCAAACAACGAAAGAGTCCCCGTTAAACTAAAACGAGCTAGCACTGAGGGGTAAGAGCTAGCTCCCACAAGCGAGATCTCCACGATCTCTATATAAGTGATGCAGAAAAATAACAGCAACCTTACATCGCGCGGGTATATTAATGGCAGAAAATACACCCTCACTATAGGCACCGGTGCGACACAGTCTATAATCAGACCCGATATAGTGAAGGGAATGTGTGAGGTACTCAATAATATCAGACTACGGTACCGGAGAGTCTGCCGCCGTCCATGGAAAAATTGAGGTGAAGGTGACGATAGCGAACATTACCGTAATCCATATTTTTACTGTCACTGATATTGTAGACGAGGTTATCATTGGTGCTGACTTTATGATAGTCCATGACGTCAATTTGAATATGGGGCAATAGATAATGAGTTGGCGTAATGTAGATATACCTCTTGACGTGATATACAAGCATCAAGTGAACGCCAGAAGATTAGTTGCTGTCAAACAACAAAAATTACCACCTCAGACTGAGTCATTGATATGGGCGTGTATAGAGGGAGATTGTGAGGACAACCGCTTGTGGGTAATAGAACCAGCAGAAATTAAGGTGGACTTGTTGTCAGCAAAGGCCCTTGTCAAATCTAATAAAAAAGGATAGTCCCAGTGAGAGCGATCAATTTATCAGGCCACGAAAATTAATTTACGAAAACTCCGAGGTGCTCCAGTAGAAGCGGTAGTAAACGGCGCACGATTGCCGGAACCTGCCGATATATCAGTCAAGAACCACCAGGTATTTACCGAAAATGTAAAGAAATGGGTCTAGCAGCTACAGAAAGAAATAAAGCCAAAAAGTTGCTAAAGAAGTACGCCTGCGTATTCGCCCCTAAAAATAAAATTCAAGGTAGAACAGCTATAGTCAAACATGAAATTAAACTGGCAAAGCGAGACCGATAAAACAGGCACCCAGAAGTATACCCCTGGCTAAGCGTAATGAGGTTAAGGAGCTGGTCAATGAAATGGAGAAGAGCGGTGTAATTGACGTGGAGAATTGGAGAAGAGTCCGTGGAGCTCACCTGTAGTCTTGTTAAAAAGAAAGATGGTAGTATGAGATTCTGCGTAGACCACAGGAAGCTAAATGATGTCACTAAAAGGAACAGCTATCCGCTACCAAGAATTGACGATACGTTCGACACGTTAGCTGGAACAAAGTGGTTCTCTACATTGGATCTACAAAGCGGCTATTGGCAGGTAGAGATCGCAGCCAAAGCTAAGGTCAAAAATGCTTTCAGTGCGAACGGTGGCTTGTGGCTGTTTAAAGTTATGCCATTTGGGCTCTGTAATGCGCCGCCCACATTCGAGCGGCTTATGGGGCGCGTACTAAAAGGTCTATATTGGAAGACTTGTCTGGCTTACCTCGACAACATAATAGTGATGGGCAGAACTTTTGACGAACACCTCAAAATTCTGGCAGAAGTTCTGCAACGAATATCAATGGCTGGACTAAAACTAAGCGTGAAGAAAAGTGCATTGTTCCAAAAACAGCTAAAATATTTGGGGCAGCTAGTTACAGCAGATGGCATTTCAACGGATGAAGATAAAACACTGGCTGGTTTGTGGTTTACATATAAACAGACAAGTCACTCAACCTGTTAGACGAACGTTTTGTTATTCTCGTCATCTGGAAACAGGTTGCAAGTCTGGCAACACAGATATGAACTTTAAAAATGGCGTTTGTAAAAATGTAAACAAAAGAAAAAAAGTAAACAAACTTTGACAGCTGGAAACTGAAAACATGCAGAAGCAAAAAATATACGTATGTAGACTTGCAAGTACCTTTTTTAGTGTGCCCTGACAAATCATTAAGAATTTGTTTACAAATTGCCAATTTTGTTTCAAGTGAAACAAAATTTTTAAAAAAATTTAAAGTAATGCGAAGTTAAAATACTTAAGCACTTATGTCGTTTTTTTCGAAACAGATTATCTAAGCGTAGATATCGGAAAAAGACACCACTTTCGTATTTTTTATTAAATATGTATGTTTTTTTTTCACCTCAACTGCCATTTTGTCTTGTACGGCGTTGCATTTTTAGCACGAAAAATTAGATCTCTAGTACAAAAAACAGACTTTTATCACTAAATCTACAAGATTGGACGTGCCCATGGTTAAAGAAGAAATCTCGAATTATGCTAAGATGTATTTATAACAGCTAGAGGTCTACCCGAACATTCTATTAGGAAGAAGAGAGTCTGCGGACCTGTTACGAAAAATAGCGGAGTTCTTAAGATTTGAATACAAATTATTAGCTCACGTTACAGTGAGAATTCAATTTACAAAAATTGCAACAACAAAAAATGTTTTATTAAGTTTCATTATTTCATTCATTTATCACTGCTTACAAAAAAGTATAATCTATTCCATGTCAATCCTCACCATTGAATGATATAAACAAGAGCCATATCCAAGAGAGGATATGGCAAACAAACGTAAGCATCAATAACCATCACAGCTTAACTTCAAGTACTTCTGTAGCAAGGCTTTTAATTAAATTACAACACAAAACTTAATTGACAATAATTAAGTGCCAGTCAAAAGTTGCCTGAGCTCAATAATAAATATAAAGATAAAAAGAAGGTTGGATGAATAGCAATAAAGAATAAACTCTTCTGGTGACAGCACCAGTCCAAACCCAAAACGAACATCGTTATTCCAATAACAAAAGAAACAATTAAGTTTTATTGGATGTTTTTATACGAGGGTCATTTGCTGTGAACTTTAAACTATTGTCAAATCTCGCTTGAGCTAGTAATAGGGGTATAATTTCATTCAGACATGACACCCTTCTTGAATTAAAGTCGACATTTTGTTTCAAAATTCTTAAGTAATTAAATAGTTTAATTCATATATACCAAACGTACATGCAAATATACATATATGTATGTATGTATGTACTTAGAAAATATTCTTTTTAATTTAAAATTCAAAGGAAACCATAATGATTTTTGAATATATATATATATATATATATATATATATATATATATATATATATATATATTATTTTGGTTTTTTATTTATTTTTATACTAAAAATAAGAGAAAATGCATTTTAGTTAAAACAAATAGATTGTTAATATCAAAAATATAGTTTTATTTAGCACTAAACTTCAGTACAATTATTTATTATTTTTGCTGAATGTACAGTAGGGTGGTCTTAAGATCTATGAAAGAAATGTTTTTTTCCAATTAGAGACTGTAACACCCTACTATAATGTGAGGTTTTGTATAAAAATACGTTTTGCAAAAAATTATGTGCGTCGGATAAAAGGAAGACGTGGCGCATCGCCTCTCAAGGTGACCCCTGTTGTAATCAAAAAATTATTTATTTTATTACCTTTAGAATACGATAGGGATATAACTTCTTTGCTATAGTTTTATTAAATAAATGTTAATTCCCATGAATTGTTACAAACAATTTGATTTTAAGAAGTTTTGTAAAAGTATATTCTAAATATTGCTCCGACAAGTACAGCAAGCTTACATGTATGTATATCTTGATAATAGTTTAAAACAATGATATGCAAAATTAAAAATGTAGTTGTGTTAGTGAGAACGTGTAAATTACTCTCTCAGAGAGAGTAAAGTCGATAGTTAAAAAAATAATAATAATAATAAACATGCATCCGCCACACATGTGTATTCGTCGCTCTTTCAATGGCAACTAAAAGTAAGAACGTCAGAAACTTTTTAAATTATTTTTCTGTGCCTGAAAAATTTGCGTACATTCTCCGGTCATGTGCATTCGTCGCTGCCTCATTGACCACTAAAAGCAAAAGCGTAGGAATACGTATGAATTGAACGGGAGCAATTGTTCTATGAAAAATTCATGACTTAAAAGCAGTGATACACATATTTTTATCTACCAGATGATGAAATTATCTGGTAATAATGTTTTTGTAAAGATTTTTCATATGTTAATGGAATGCCCCTATCAAAAAAATTGGAATTGGCCTTCAATGTTTCCGATAGCGAAGATGAAATAACTGAGCAGTTTGATATTACAAAGGATACGGAAAATAGTCCATCACTAAGCAAACCTAAACGAAAACGAGAATAAAATAAATTTTATAACCGAAAACCTTCGAGTTAAAAGTGAACAAAAAATTAAAAATAAATTTCATGATGAAGGAATTGGTGGCATTACAGTTCACTGCGATAGTAAAATCTTGCCATCGTTAATTGAAAAAAAAATCCATTGATCGAATTCCAGTAGTCATTTCATACAATGGTAAAAAATTACTTGGAGTCAAAGCAATAGCATCTGGAACAGGGAAGCAACAAGCGGAAGTAGTTTATGACCTATTGCAAGAATGGAATCTAATTGAAAAAGTAGAAGTTTTAAGATGCAATACCACAGCCTCTAACTTGGGTCGGCTTCAAGGTGCTTGTGTTCTTTTAGAAAAAATGATCGGCAAGGACCTTTTATATTTACCATGCCGGCATCACATATATGAAATTATTTTAAGAGGTCTTTTCAATGACAAAATCCAAAAATCATCAGGCTCTACTGTTCAATTATTCAGCAGATTTAGAGACACTTGGAACAAAATTCATAAAATTAACTCTATGACTGGAATTTAAAGTTGGCAGCCCTGTGAGAGACAACGTTAAAATTTTCAACAGTTGCGTTTTATTTATTTCCTTTTGGAAAAAAAGAACACTATATAAAACTTTAAATAAACCCAAAAACTGTTAAAATACTAAACAAGGTGCAATTTTTAATATTTGATTGAAAAATTACCGGAAAAAGTCGTCGTAGTTTAAAAAAGCAATTAATTTATGCGAAAAATGTAGAATGGAAGTGAAAGAGTATCAAGATAGTATTGTGTGTGACAAATGTTTTCATGTATCATGCACCGGTTTAAGTAAACAAGAATTTTCATAATTAGTAGGCAATGAGAGTGAGGTACATTTTTGCAAAAAATTTAATGAGAGTAATGGTAATGTAAAGCTGGATTCACCCATTGTTTCGGAACAAAATTATTTTTATATGTAGTTTGATGTTTCTATTTTTGAGAGACAGAGAGAGAGAGAGAGCGAAAGAGAATTAAACTACTTCAGAACAATCTCAGCTTGAATTGGTTTAATTTAAATTTTTGTTCCGAAACAATTGAACTTTGCTGCCAGCTACTTCAATTTTTTAAGCAAAGTTGAACTGAGCTGCCACAGCATATTATATGTACATATGTATGTATGTATAATACAATACATACTCGTATCACTTGTTTTGCATTGTTTGTTTTAAAAAGTAACTGTTGATTAATGTTATTATATTAAAAATAAAATTTAAAAAATATTAACATGGAGCTATATGAGTCAGTTCCTCTGAAGCTTATTTCAGAAATAAAAAAGCCAGGCATGGAATGCTTGTATGATATGGGTAACAAAAGTTACAAAAATAATCATATGAAGCAACGTGTGTGGTTAACAATATCAACCTCTATTGGAATGGGAAGTAAGTTAAATTTTGTAGATGAATATCAAAATCATTCAACAAGTTATGTTTAATTAATTGCAGGTTGCGAATGCCAAGCACTTTGGAAAAGTTTGGGTAGAAGGTATAACCCAGCTAAAAGTAATTAATTTACAATTTGCTTATTACAAAATAACTAATACAGTGTGACACAAAGAAAACAAACAAATTGCAATCATCCGCTACTGTGCCGCCAAATAGTAAAACTAACTCGTCTCGTTTACAAAAATATTTCATATGGTGCCCTTGTTTTTCCAGAACAATTGTTTGAAGTGGGTGAATCGTTTCAGAGTTAACTTTAAAAAAAATTAAAACAAGGAATTTGTTCCGAAACAATGGATGAATCCAGCTTAAGAGAAGAATTGATCGACATAAAAAAACAACTAACTAAACTTGATCAGCTGTCAGAGGTGAAGGATACCACTTCTTTTATGTCCAAAAAATATGATGAAATATTACGAGGGGTGACAGAGAACAAGAGGACAATTGATGTTTTACAAAAAGAGAACAATTTGCTAAAATTGGAAGTAAATCAAATAAAGGAATCCGTAAAACTTTTAAATTCTGAACAAGTCAGTAAAAACTGCATCATAAAAGGTGTAGAAGTTAAAGGAAATGCCACTGCCGTGGATACTTTAATAGATATTTCAAAAAGGGATGATGTTAACATAAAAGAAGAGAATGTTGAAGATGCATATAAAGGGTCCGCCAAATAATTTTTTTTTTTTGAAAATGCTATAAAAAAAACTAATGAATATTTTCCCAAATTTCTTTCTTTATTTGAAAGTACAATCCTTCCGGTTAATAATGGAAAATAATTTCATTCAAATGTCTGCCTCGGCTGGCCATTCAGTAGCTTTCACGATCGGTCTAATTTTTAAGCACATTGTCGATTGTGTGCAGCTGTATTTCACCAATGTGTTCACGAATATTGTCCTTTAAAGCGTCAATTGTCTCTGGCTTGTTGGCGTAACACTTATCTTTGACGGCACCCCACAATAATAGTCCAACGTTGTCAAATCGCAGCTCTGAGGTGGCCAAACAACATCAGCTCTGCGGCTGATAATGCGATCTTCAAAAACAGGGCGCAAAACATCGAGTGTAGCTTAGGCTGTGTGGCACGTAGCACCGTCCTGTTGAAAAAAAATGTTGCGAATATCCTCCCCTTCAATTTTTGTGAACAAAAATTCTTTCACCATGAACCGATAACGATCGCCATTGACTGTAACGGCCACTCCTTTCTGATTTTCGAAGAAAAATGGCCCAATTATATCTCTGGACCAAAATCCGCACCAAACAGTGACTCTTCTGTATCGGTTCCAATGTATGGCTTTTCAATGTATGCGTGCGGGTTTTCTGTGCCCCAAATGCGACAATTTTGCTTGTTTACATACCCGCCAAGATCAATATGAGCTTCATCTGAAAAGATGATTTTTTTGTCAAAATCGGCATCTTCTGTAAGTCGATCGCAGACCCAGATTCCCAGCGTTGTTTAAGCGTATACACAACCATATGCGTTCAGCGGAAGGATAAAACTAATTATTTGTCAAACCAAACTTGAGCTATGTGTTACCATTCACGAAATAAGCACTAGTTGAAAAAAAAAACGTTAGATGGCGGACGCTATATTATCAAAGACAGAAATGAGTCAAGAAATAGAAACACCTTTATTGTTAAATTTAATTCAAGAAAGTTTCGCTTATGGCTGCAAAATCGAATTTTGAATTTAATGAAGCGACTAAAAGTATGTTAATGAGTTTTTGTGCAAAAAAACTCTTAAACTATTTAATTATGCAAATTCTTTGAAGAAAATTGGTTACAACTAGATCTACACACACAGTGAAAAAATCTATGCTAAGAAAAGTGCGATATCGCGACCAAGACTGATTAAAAATGAGAAAGAGGACTTACTACATATTTCAGACCAAGGCAAACGTAGATAAGTTCAAGGAAATGGTGTTAGAGAAGACGAAGAAGATGCTGTTAACCCTTCGTCTTTTTTTCCCCTGCACAGTTAAATAAATAAAATTATTTTAATATCCTGTTTTGCAATTAAGATGCATATAATTTTTATATTAATTAATTATGAGTAACAAGCATTTTAAAAATTTTAATTCTTTTCAAAATAATCGTTGAAGAATATAAAAATCATGGGAAAGACAACGAAATTTAGCTATTTTTATGGATCGCAGAAATATAGTCTGAATGCCTGTTTTAGCTTCATTTTTTTTATAAGACCAGCACCCAGGGGATGGCCCCTACTCATGCAGTACATTGTGCTCGTACTAGGAAAATAGGTTATTGGAAGGATGACGGAGGGAGTAGTGTTTATGGACGTTAGATTTAAATTTCCTCATGTCGTAAGTGGCAGGAAATACTTTCGCTGGAAGATTATTCCACAAGCGAAGAGTGCGACCAAAAAACGACTTCTCCCAATAACTTGTTGCGCGATTTACTGGATAATCAACTGCAAAGGGAGGTGCTCTACGAGAAATACTAGTACTACGTAAAAATATATGATTTTTAGGAATTAATTCCTTAATTTCGCTTGAAGACATTCCGATAGAACAATGAAACACACGCCACATTGCGACGGTGCTCCAATGAATCGATAGAGTTGGCTACCCTACCGTCATTGATGGGCATCTTCGCCCTCTCCTGTACGCGGTCGAGAAGCTCCAAAATAGAGTTTGTAGCACCGGCCCATACATGAGAGTTGTATTCCATTTTGGGTCGGATATAGGTCTTGTAAATATTAAGGAGATCAGATGGAGTGAAGTATTTCTTGCACCGTCTTAAAAAACCAAGGCACTTGAATGCTTCTTCCGACACTTGAAATATGTTATAATTCCAACGAATGTTACAGTGAATTCTCATACCCAGAACATCAAGAGCATCTGATTCCTCAATATCCACATTACCCGTTGACACAGATGACGGCACATCACCACGTCTGTGTGTTAAAAAACAACATTGAGTCTTGCGTGTATTAAAATCGACCCCGCTTCGCACGACCCCACTCGGAGGCCTTCACCAGGTCACTTGTGTGTGTGTTCTTCATAATCATCCTTCTGCTTATTATTAACTAATGTTTCGTCAAGAGTTGTGACTTTTTGATATACGTATGTATATACATATACGAGTATGTTCTGTTATTGGTTTTTTTATGTTCACTTTTGTGTACTTTTATTGTTTATCATTGTTATATTTTATTTTGTTATATTGCACTTTTTTGATTTATTGACACAGAAACAACATGGACGGACAAGCAAAACACATATTGACGGCACCGACGACAGATCACTACTCACTAGTTTTTACTCAGATGTAGTCATTTTCTCAGCACGATGTCTGTGATTCTAATATTGATTTCTTAAACGTTAGCGATTTACATGACTTGGAGAATATATTCTCGAGCTATAATTACATACAATGCCATCAACTAATAATGTGACCGTGCTCTGGTACAAGTATTGTCTATGTTTATAGTTACATTTCAAATGTTATTCTCATATCTTGTAACTTAACTGATCATCCAATATTATTAAATAAAATAAAAAATATGTTAAAAACTCGGATTATATAGAGGTAATGAACAAAGTTTGTAATTATGAAGAAGTCAGGAATAAGATAAACAATCTTTTGCCATTGTATCATGAAACTCGAAATCCATCACAAGATATCTCCAAAATCATTGATATTATATCAACTGCAACAACAAATTCAACTATTGAAAAGAGAGACTGAAAGTCGCTTAAAAATGAACTAACACCTTGGATATATAAAAATTTTATGGAACTTATAAGATATAAAAAGAAATTACTTAAACGAGAGGACATGGTAGAGTCTACGTTGATGGTGTCTTAAAGCGAATAAGTAAGGTAATTAATAAGGTCTGCAAAGTATGTTAAAATAGCTATTATCAAGATAATTAAAAAAAATTCAGCAGAATCCAAAAATCTAATTATATACTTGTCTCGAGATTCGTGTAATAATTTAAGAACTTTGGAACGTAGTCAATGTGCATTCACCTTTTACATCACAACAGAAAATGAAATAAGTGAAGTTATTAATAAACTTGATACGAGCAAAGGCTGTGGATATGATGAAATTTTCTGCAAGCTTTATTTTATTGTAGAGACTTTTTCACACCATTTTTTACAAGAATATTTAATAACATGATTATTACCGCGTCATTTCCTGAAAGTTTAAAAGTTACCAAGATTATACCCATACCTAAAACTAATAATGCTTCACTAATAGAGAATTTTGGGCCAATTGGTAGTGTAAAATATAACAACTTACCGGAATATATTAAAAACATCCCTATATTCTAAATTTTTTAAAATACATTGAAATGCTTCTTATGTAATAAGATTGAAAAAAATATGTAAATTAATTGCAATATTTTTTGTTGTTGAAGATAATGTTTTAAAGATATAATAATATGTATTTTTAACTTTATTATACAATTATATACATTAGGGCGGGTCGATTTGTGGGGAAATCGCCCAAGTGACAGAGAAAATCGTATTCTATGGATCAAAATAAGAAACTTTGCCCAAGGAAAAATGAATACTGATGTTCCTTATTTTGGCCCAAAGGTCAAATTTTGAACAAACCCACTTTAACCAATTTAAAGTGCCCCAAATCAAGTCTTTTTTATTCTTATAATTTAGAATTCGGATCAGCTAACTAAATGTCTGAAACTTCTAAGGATATAGAGCTTGGAAGAGACTGAGATGGTGTGTTGTTGGTAAGATGTGGAACGATAAGGGCAGTAACTGGAATCTCAATAGACTCGTCCATGAGAGTACCCAACACAAAACTGTAACCGCGCCGAACTCTGACTGAAATACTATTATTCAATCACGAAATGTGTGCCCCGGATGGTTGAGAAGAAAGCTTAAGGACGTTAAATAAGCGTTCGGAAATAAATGTACCCTCAGAACCAGAGTCTATTAAGGCTCAAACTAAATATCTTACGCCTTTGTGACAAATATTTACCATCATTGTTCTCAGTAGAACATTCCTGGAAATAGAAGCGAAACAACTTTGAATTCTATTGAACTAGTGGACCGTATATTTGAAGTAGTTCTTGTAAATGGAATGGAATTTGGAATAAGGTCTGATTTTTGACCGGAAGAACTTGAAACGGAATTGTCAACTTCTCTATAGAGGAGAGTATTATGTCTCTTTTTGCAATTGAAGCAACAGTTTTTGCTTGTGCAGTTGCGCACACTGTGTGTCCTAGAAAAGCAATTCAGACACAAGGCCTCTTTTTAACTTCTTCCAATCAATGCTGATAATCAAACGCTAGAAATTTCAGACATTTCCTAATTGCATGATTTACTTTTGGACAAAATATAAACAATTATAATAACAAACTCTCAGTGCTAAATTTTTTCCTGCTAAAAATTAATACAATATATACAATAACAAAGACTAACAATAACAGCTGATTAGTTCTTTAAATACTGGTTCGCGAAAAGTAATGCCAAGTCGGTATACTAGTTGAAATTGCCATATAATTAATAGCTTTTAATTTATTGCTTATTAGAGCGTTATTTTTCTTTAATTTATATAAACAAAAATTGTTTCTTATAATTAAATGTATAATTTAAGAACGAAAAAAAAAAATATATTAAAACTAATAATGAATCAAAAAAACAAGAACAACAACTCTAAAAGCACAAGTATGAGCTACTCAACTTCAACAACAAATCCTTCTACTTCATCGCGGGAGTGGTTTAGAGAGAGTACACAAAACTCAGTTTTTAATAATGTATACAATAAGAGTAGTGCATAATCTCCACTTAAGCTTATAACAGTTATGGATAAGCGCTTCGAAAGGCTCACCGAGCAAATTGAAAAAGTTATAGGAAATAAGCGTAATGAGTATAAAATGGAATTTTTACATGATTTGGATAATAGATTTAATATTTTAAAAAGCGAATTAGATGCCTTGAATGGTAGGGTGACACAACTTGAAGCAGCTACGAACGATTTTAATAGCATGCGTGAGGAAATCTCTAATCTAAAGGAGAATTCACGTGAAGTACACTTAAACGGTATACCATATCATGGATAACAAGCGTGATAACCAGTCGAGAGATGCAGTCGTCATCGCCAAAATTAGTTCATCATATGACAGAAACCTTTTCTTAAAATCTCTATCGAAGCTCAGGTAAACTGATAGAAACTTTAGCCTATATTTAAGGCACATTGGGATTGATTCGGACAGTCAATTGTATATCAACGAGAATCTTACGAAGGAAAACTTTTAAGTATTACGTGCTGCAGTTCGTCTTAAAAGCAAAAAACTGCTAATTTGTTACTTTTTAATTTTATCTATAATTTCCTACCTACTTTTTGCTTCTTTAAACTCCAAAATTTTTTGAAACATATATATTTAATCCATTTTAATATATTATTTTCTAGATTATATTAATATAACCCTTTTTTAAAATTTGTGATAATTGATAAATATATTTTCAGTAAGCGTTGCTAATGCCTTTGTGAAAAATGTTGAACCTAAATAGTAACCGTTCCAAAGACTCTTTGTACAACATGATAAGGATTCTTTCCAGACAAAAACCCGGTCTTAAAGTTATTCACTTCAATACGCAGAGCTTGAAGAGGAAATTAGACGAACTTCCTTATTTATTTGTGAAAGCAGATGTTGACATTATTTGCATATCTGAAACTTGGTTTCCTTTGGAAGTGCATGATACCATTTTTAATTTGCCGGAATTTACACTTTTTTGCTCTGATAGGAAGGCTCTTGTTGACGGTGTCGAATTAGGATGCAGAGGAGATGGTGTGGCAATATGTGTGCGTAATAATATTTCTTGTAGGGAGAGATTAAAAACCGGGATTGGCAGTGAAATTCAATATCTATTTCTTGAGATATCTACCGCGGACAGAAGAAAGCTTTTGTTAGATAGTGTGTATAGGGTGTAATTACGGGTGACTTCAACAACAATTTATTAACGGACAATCCCCTTGTTGGACATATGCAGGCTCTAGGTCTCATTCCTGCGAATATCGTTGTACCTACACATTATCATTCGTCATCGGATAGTTTGATTGACCTGGTTTTTGTGAATCGAATGTCCAGGGTTCTTCTCTATGACCAACTATCGGCACCGGCTTTTTCGAGACATGATTTGATATTCTTAACCTACGACCTCTGCCTTGTGTTCGGTGACACTTGGGTCTCGTTTCGTGATCTTCATAATATTGTTTATTCTCAGCTGAATGACTGCATTGAGTGGATATGCTGGGATCGAATTTATACTTTTCAGACTGTTGACCTTCAGTTATCTTTGATCTAGGATCATGTTAATTATTTATTTGAAATGTGCGTCCCTATTAAAATCAGGCGTATAAGAGCTGGTCAGAAACCCCGGTTCAGTAATGAAATAAAGTCCCTAATAAGGAAACGAGATGCTGCTTACAATCGATGGAAAAAGTTGAAGATTGAAGACCTTAGGATAATTTATCAGGCCGCTCGCAGAACTGTTACGAATAGAATTAAAGTTTCAAAATCTCTGTTTTACCACGAAAAATTTTCGTCTGCTATTAACTCCAAATTCAAGTGGAATGAGATACATAGAATTGGTATAAGTAGGCAGAAATCTACACTTTATGATCGCAATATCGACTGTGATTCTTTGAATGATAAGTTTGTAAATTTGAGCATACCATCGCCAACGCAAAATGCTTACGCTGAACTTTGTCATATTGCGAGAGAGTATTTTTCCAGGTTCCACAGCCTTAGCCAAGTTGAGGTTCTTCAAAATATTTCGGAAGTTAAATCGAATGCTATTAGTATGGACGACATTCATCCTAAATTTTTGAGGGCGGTAGTCCCTAGGCTTCTTTCCTATATAACCCACCTATTTAATTCAATCTTTACTCAATCAACTTTTCCTGAGGAGTGGAAAAATTGTGAGAAATTGCGAGAATTGTCTCTATTTTTAAAACTAAAGGTGAGTTTCGACAAATTGCTATACTTCCATTTTTGTCGAAGGTATTTGAGAAATTGATGGGCAAACAGATGACCGAGTACTTAACACGTGAGAATATTTTATCAGATAGGCAGTCAGGTTTTATGAAGGCTAAGAGCTGTGTAACTGCACTAGTGTATGTCATACAGATTCTAAGATCTGATTTGGACTCTGGAAAGATAACCTCTCTTATTATCTTGGACTATAGTAAGGCCTTTGACACATTGAATCACACAATTCTTTTAACTAAGCTCCGGAAGTTATTTGATTTTTCCGAAATTGCATGTAATCTCCTGTCTTCTTATCTTAGACGTAGGTCTCAGGTTGTTCAATATAAGGATACTAGGTCCGATCCATTTTATACAACAAGGGGTTTTTCTCAAGGCTCTATACTTGGGCCACTTTTATTTTGTCTTTATATTAATGATTTGCCTGATATTCTTTCTAACTGTGATATTCACATGTACGCTGATGATGTACAACTATACAAATGCTTTGATGTCATTGATATCATAAGTTCCATTAATGACATTAATGATGATTTGGATATTATCAGCAAATGGGCAATGGCTAATGGACTATGTGTTAATCCATCTAAGTCTAAATGTATTGTTTTGACAAGAGCTAGCGGGACTTTTAATGTTTCTTACCCGATAATGATTAATGGCAAACTTATTAATATTGTATTATCGGCTTCAAATTTGGGTATAACATTTAATAACAAACTTCATATCAGCGTAGCAGTGGGAAGGATTTATAGTATGCTTCGTAACCTTTGGGTTGTCAAAGATTCAACTCCATTTATCATAGGAATGCTCCTGGAAAAAAACTTACCTTATTCCTACTCTTGTATATGGTTGTGAAATCTTTGGGAATTGCGATGGTGAAGACCTTCGCAAACTTAAGGTTACATGTAACAACATAGGAACACATATCCTTTTATGCTAACCAAATTTACCATATGACCTTTGAAAACTTATTGAGACTTAGATGCTTGATTTTCTAACATAGAATTATCATATCCCATCAACCTTCATATTTATATGAGAGAATTATACTCACTAAATCTAATCATGGCAGAAGGATAATTCAGCAAAGGTTAAGAAGCCTCTTGTAACAACGAAAGTTATTCACTTATACAACAAGGCTTTGGAACTCTTTACTAAGTCATATTTAGAACATTGGCAACGCCAACGCTTTTAAAAGGGAGTTAACTAGATTTTTGAAGATTAATTAGATATCTTAATATATTTTTTCATTCTTCGATTTATATTTTGTTAATTTCTAGTTTTAAGTTAGTTTTTAAGATTACTATATACTATTATGTCCTTAAATTAAATTTTTTTTATGATTTACTCACTAGCACTATGATTTATAAGATATTAATCTTGTTGTGTTAGGTCTCCAATGAATTAATAAAGTAATAAATAAAGTTGTCATGGAGGGCTGGAAACATTAGTCTGAAAACTCTAAACTTTATTGGAATAAGAGCTGGTGACTTTTTTGGACTTATTGTCAATGGTTTTTCTGAACAAATTCCAGCACCCTATAACGATTGGTCACTTAATTCGGACCATTTAGGAATAGCTGTTGTATCCTTCAATTGTTGTTTGCATAAGGCTAAAGTCCTTTCCGAAAGTTTGCTGGTACAAATGAAAACAAATAACGGATCCCAACGTGAGACATCTATATCGTAAAGTTCGAGAACGGATACACAGGAACTTATTTCGCGTTGCAGTTGTCTTAAAACCATACAATATTCAGTGGTAATCGGTTGTAGGCCAAAAAAAATCTTCAGTTGTCTGTGGCCAAGATCCGACGATACTATAACCGTTCACTTAAATTCGCCCAAGCTAATTCGAACCACTGATTGGTAAAAGGACTTTTTCGTTTAACTTCCCAGGCTTCACGAGTTGTTTTCCTGGTTACAAAGAATAATTTTTCGATATTACTAGTCCTGGAGTTGTGAACGACAGCAGTGAAAATATCCCTAAATGTCGGCCAGGAAGAGTAATCACCATGGAAAAGTTCGATATCGACCGCGGATAATTTTGAAGTACTTAGATTATCGTCTTCTTGATGCTTAACAGTTGCAGGACGGGAAGGCTTAAGCGAATCAGTCAATTCGGACAATTATGCCACGCTATTGCAATAAGCAGTATAGGTATTTCTGTACTAATTTTTGAATGATTCAATGTCCATTCTATCATCATCTTCGCCCTTTTAATTTTCAGTATCAATCAAAAATGCTTCATAGATTGATTTTAGCCGTGTCCACTCCAACTCTAATTCGCACCGGTGCACTTCCAATGCATAAAGGGAACCCACAGGATATATATTATCATTGAGATCAGCTTCGAACTCAACAATGAGATAAAAGTTGTCCAATGACATTTTAGGAAATTTTCACGGATTAATGAAGAAAACGGTAGAAAAATCAATGAAATGTAGCTGAAGTACCAAACTAAATACGCACAAACTCGGCTCGTGAGCAGAATTTGTTTTGGTTCACTCGTTTTGTGACTCGTACTCGTGAGTTTTATTTTTTAATTCGTGAGCATTTTTTGCTTAAAATATTTCTTGCTCGACTCGTGAGTACAAATTTAAAATTTGCGCTTACGAGTTTTGTTCTTTAATTCGCGAGCACGAAATTTATACTGCGAACTAATTAACGATAAGCGAAAAAGAATTGAAAACTTACACTTCATTTCAATGCATGTTGTCTGTGTAAGATTAAATTTGTAATTATTACACTATGTATATTTTCCATGCAGCGACCAATAAGTACTTATTTTTGTTGTAAATAAATTGCGAAGTACTTTAAATAAAAACCCAAACGGGTTTTTTTTAAATATAATGCCAAATAAAACCCGGGTGGGTTTAATTGGGTTACCCAGTGAGCAGCTAACCCTGGTTATAATGTTTTTTTTTTGTAAATATTCAAAATCTCTGTTATAACGAGGGTCTTCGTAGATTTGAACGACATGGCATGAATCTAAATCGCTTGAATTAGTTGCTGCAATAAGTACTCAAAAACAAAGTATAAGTACTTATCTTTATTTTTGGGTGTTGTGTATACTAATACATTAATAACATACGGATATAATTCCATACTTCTAGCAAACATGTCTGTACTCAGCCATCTTAGACAACATAAACAACCTGTTTGTACCGTGTTATGCGCTATAGCTACAAAAATATTTGTGTATGTGCATACACAAGCATTCAAAGTATGTGTATCAATGAGAATGAAAAGATATTGAAAGTACATTTAGTACTCGTGTGTATAATAAGTACCCATAATATATTACATGCGTGTATGGCTGAATAAAAGAAATGGTATGTTTGTGTTTCTTATTCGGTTTTTTTTGTGACAGGCCCAAAAAAAAAATCCAAGATAGAAAAAATTTTATTTTACACAATAGACAATTCCTAGAATTTTTTATATAGCAAATAAAAACCCAATTATAAAAAATACCTGGTATTTCAGTACAGAAAAATCAACTAGTTATTGCGTTTGTTATTGTATTTTTTAATTCCCATTCCATTTTTTTACGTTGTCATTAGTATTTGAACTTTTGCAGTGTACGATACATATTTTAATATTGGATAGCTGTGACGAAATATTAATGAAAATAAATCAAAGAGTATAAAATGTGCTAAGAAAAACTGGAGTGCCGAAAGATTAAATTTGTAAAGAAGCAAACGTTAAAGTTAATTAAGCATAAGTGCGTTCATTCACAGCCTCATGACAGGACACCAATTCAAATAAATACCGAAGAGAAAAGTGTTTGCGCTGAAATATTCATGGATTTTGATATAGAAGACTGTTGTCCTTTCAGTAGCGTTGAAAACTCTAGTTTTTGCAATTTAATTCAAAAGAGTCTACAAATTGAAGGAAAGTATGTTAAAAAGGTTGACTTAGACAGCTTTGTTGTCAGCGCAAGGAAAGCGAAAAACCCAATCGATAGCCACAGAAAAAAAATAAAATAAAACCACACATACATAATCTTATTACCAACGGTGAGGCTGAAGTTACAATTGATATGTGAAGCGACGATTTCATTAAGAGAAATTTCTTGTGTACCACTTTACACTTCCAAGTTAATTTCGAATATTATGTCTAATACAGCACTTCACATAAAAGAAAAAAAGAAAAAAATTTTAAGAATCCGATGTGACTGATATATCATATTTGGTGTTCGTAACAGACCGCGGAAGTAATGTTTTAAGTACAACAAGAGATATCACAAGATTAAACTGTTCGGCCCATTTTTTTTTTCTAATGTCCTAACTAATGTTTTCGAATCTAAAAATGAATTAAAAGGGATTACAAAGTAAAATAGTTTAAAAAGGCCAATAAGCAGCACATGCTGGGAACAACTTTGAAGATTAATTGTCCTAGAAGGTGGAATTCGAATTTTTCAATATTTGTGTTAATTTCTAAAAATTTCCAAAAGATTAATGAAATTCTGGCGGATAATGTTCAAAGGCAAAGTATGTTAAATTTTAATTATTCTGTCCTCCAAGGTATAGTAGAGATTTACAAGGACAAATTTTCAAAAAACCTCATATGTATATAGTCATATTAGAAGTACTAAGATGCCAAATATAAAACACTTTTATTAAATCTATAAAAGTGATTTCAAAAACATTAACTTTGTAGAAATATACAATAAGTATATTCTGTGTATACTCGAGTAGAAATATGCACATACCAAAGTATAAATATACCCGTGCTCATACACACTTTACATTTATAAGTTCGGGTATGACAGGCACTTCACGCAATTCCTACTTGTAGTTATTTAAGTTGCGTTGGGTTTGAATGTGTTGTGGATGGGTATAGTTTTATTTTAACTTTACTCACTCATACGTTAGGCTGGTTACAAGAAATCAGTTTTGGATTTTCCATCGAGTAAACCCTTTTATATATGCCAATAGACTAGAAAATGTGATTAACAAAGTTTCAGACCAATCGGATAACGCTAACACATTTCTTATTGAGGATAAATTTAGGAAAAGCAGCGATTTTTCACTAAAATTCGTATTTCTTTGTTCTTACAGCCGAAACTATTCACTCTAGGAACCTGACACGGTCTTATTTTGTAGGAAATTTTATTCTTATTAATTTTGATCTTAATAATATTTTTGCTGAAACTATTATTGTTCAGATTATTTAGCATTTATCATATCAGTTCGTAGCGGATATATCAACAATCGGGTATATCTAATTTAACTATATTTTGCAGAATTTAACGGATTTTTATCATATATTAAAATTACAAGATTTAATGGCTTGTTGTATTGAATACAACAATAAAATAAATAAATATGTAAATTAAAATATTTTTTTTTTTTTTTTTTTTTTGTTAACAAATTATATATCATAACGTTTTTTTTTTTTGGTTTTATAACATAATTATTTAGAATTACAAATTAAAGTGGTAATGGCTTGGATAAGGTAGATTTTGAAGTGTCTGGAAGAAGATGCCTACATTCAATTTGTAAAAGACACTGTCGTTATTCTTCGTTTTCGCTAACAAAAAACTCTTGTCAACCATCTACGTGGGTGCCGGGTGGTAATGATGGTTACCCGATAGGATGGCCATCAGCTAAGGGGAGGGTCACTTCCTATGTAATCCTGCTTCCACCAGAAGTTGGATTGCATACGTAGAGGTTGCCCCCAAGGGATAGAGGTATAGGCTGGACTAAAGTGTCATACGACCCGTACCGAGAGTCAGCCTGGCTGGGAACCCATCAAAAATAGCTCAGTCTCGAACGGAGTATCCTGGATACGGCGGATCTCTGCACAGGCGGACCACCACTTATTCGCAACTCGTGGGACCAAAACATGGAGAAAATAGACAAAATAAAAAAAACGGATGGTGAAAGAGAGGAGTCTTCCAGGTTGGAGGCCGAAAACGGAACTCGAAAACATCCGCGTACGAGCGAAGCACTGCAGCCATCGGCCGACTCCAATAAAGAAGTGACAGTTGCTCCTAAGATCATTGGCCAGACTGTCACTTCGAAACAAGTACAAAAACCATCAGCCAAAGGTACTGGCAAGTGATTTTGCTAAAAAGGCCAAAGTAGTGAAAAGAATAACACGGTGACAAAATTCATAAAATAATCGAAAATACGCTTCAGGGAACTGCAGAGTGTGAAGCGAGTTTTCGAAAGGATCGCAAAGATCCCAGACGATCGTCGAACATCACGAGATAAACATCGTTCACCTGAACTAACGAGGGACTAGCTGAGCTAGAGAAGAAATTGATGGTGGGGGATCCTGTCAAAGATCAACCGAAGAAGCAGAACCTGACGCGAGAAAGCAAAGAACTGCACATCGTGCAAACGTCCTGTACAGCGAGATTCTTAAGTACAGCTTACAGAAGGCGATTGCAGATTGTCGATCGCTTAGATCCAGATGGCAGCATTACTCTGGCGAATTGGAGACTAGTGGAGAATGCCCCGGAAGAAATGTTTCTGGATGTTATGAAGGAGAATCCCGGTCCAGTTCGACTTTATCAGATGAGTGGCTGGTACCAAGGATAAGTCAAATTAGTGACGTGTGCCGATAAAAGGGCACTGGACCTCTTCTTCATAGCCACCAAGAAATTAGGAGAGGTCTGGCCACGTGCCAGGTTGGAGATAGTGCCTAAAGACGGCATCCCTAGTCGTCCACGTACGCGTGAATAACGAAAACAACTTTTATCGTTTGTGTCTGATTCAAAACTAAAAACTTTATATTTTTAAAAATGTTCAAACTTAAAGCTAAAATTAAAATTAAAGACTCAGCAGTCTGACAGCTATGTGTTTGTGGTTGTACACAAAAACAAAACTATCAGATTGCAATGAAGTAAATGCAAAAAATACATACGTGTATGTATACAGTATTATTTATATGTAACTCCTCTACCCTTTGTTAAAAAATTCTCCTGAGTTTTATTCTTCTGCATTATATTTTTTTTCAATTTCTTTTATTTTAGGTGAAGGTTCATTTATATTAATATAAAATTTACTTGATTTTTCTTCCGAAAACAAATTACTGCAATAATTATAATGATAATTGCGATTATTATTGAAAAACTTATTCCATAGCTTACATTTTTATGTAATTTTAATTCTTTTATTTCTTTTATATTTTGAAAATTATTTTCATATAGTATACTCTGATATGATATATTTAAATCTTTTGTAAAGGCATTTATGTTGGTTTCATAGTTAAATTTGTCAAATATCATTTAATTTTTGTTAAGATATACATAATTATCAATTTGAATTTCACAATTATAGTAGGATATTAAATAATTTCCATTCAAAATAAATTTCGTATCGTCACAATTTTGAATTAAAGTCTTGTTTATGGCATTTTTTATTATAATCGTTTCATCATCGACATTTATTATTTGAAATTTTTTCTTTTGCCTTAACTTGCAGTTATAAATTAGTAGTGTGAGCTTATGTCCATGTATTTTAATGGGGTATTTTCTTTGAATTTGTATGTTGTGTTTTCGACATTTACAAAATATTCTATATTATCATCCAATTCAAAAAAGTTTGAATTTGATATCAGGAATATTGCCCTTAAATCAGTAGTATATATATTTTTAGGGCAATCACTAACAAATCGTCTTTGTAGTACATAATGTCTAGTTTTATAAGTTCAAGTTTGTAAAAATCAATGTTATAGGTCGTGATTTCGTCAGATGTAGGTATATTTGGGTGTAGTATGTGGTTCTTGACTGAAGCAATGCTGTTCTGTATTTGATTAACTTTATCCTCAATGTAATTTAGCTTAAGCATAATGCCTGCATATAGTACTTGAACTGCTATATGGTTATTTTTCGATTTTAAATCTTCGAAGGCAGTATTGATAGCATTGCGATCTGGTTGCATAGAAGACTGAAGCAAATCAATGCTTTCTGAAAGTGATCGTTTATTTTGATTTGTTTGTTGAGATTGTCTATAGTATAGTGATTATTTTCGGATAACAAATTTTAATAGGTTAAAATGTCGTCTCTATCTTCGTTACCCATAGTACTAAACAAAAACTTCTGTGTTGAACCAATAACATTTAGTAATCCACTCTGTTTCCTGCGAATAGATTTTCGGGGGCTAGTTGATTTTATTTTGGTTTTTAGTCTTTGTATTTGACTTTCGATAAGACCATTTGGTGGTATATGCAAATTTGTTATTTTTAATTCTATATCTTCTATTATTTTATAATATTGATTAGTATCTATTAAATGAAGTACAGTAATGGTTTGATTAATTATTTCCACCGATCTAATTCTGATTATCTCAAATCCCTTGTTCTGATGAAGTGTGCCTTTAGTCAAAGGGATGATTGTCAGGGCAATTATTATCCACAGGAATTTTTGAAAACTTAAAAGGACGTTTGATATTAGTAGGATGTATATTGTCTAACTTTTGTTTTCTATACTTTGGAACTTCTTTATATCTTAAGCTTCTATAGTTTTTTATATAGCCTTCTCTACTGTTTTTGACGTATTCTTCTCTTTTTTCGTTTTCTTTTTTTAGTACTCTTTTTTATTTGCATCAATTCTTGCTTTTATTATTTAATAAATCTATTTTATGTTGTTCCACTTCAAGGGGAGTACATTTAATTGATGAATAGTAAGTATTATTATAGAATTTAATTGGTTTTTGCCATTTGCGATACGATTGGTATATTTTCTTCCAGATTTAATACCCTAATTTTTTCGGTTATGGTATTATGAAGTCGTTCTATGTCCGAGTTTCCGGTATGGCTATTTGGCTTTGTTGCATGATGACTGTGTTGAACTCGTTGTCGAATACAAATTTTTTACATTGCCTTTAATAGCTAAAAATTCTCTTCGTTTTGGAATTATGGTTTGATTATTTCTGTCAGGAAGGTGGAAATGAATTGCGAACTTCGAGAATTTATCTATGAAGATAACAAACGATTGCTTCGTGTTTACGTATGTATCGATATGTACTATTTCGTTTGTGGTAAGGGGACTTCCGGTAAGATGTAGTTTCGGTTTTATTGGCTTTCTATCATATGCGCAATAATGGCAGTTATTTATTACTTCGTGAATTATTAGTTTTAACCTGGGGTTATATATTTTATGTTTTATTCCTTCGTATGTTGGGCTGATCCCGGAGTGACCTGTTTCATTTTTATGATATAACGATATTTGCTTTTTGAGTTCATCAATATCTTCAACATCCCTAGCAAAATATGAACATTTAAAAAATCTTACATCGGTTCTATTCCGGTATAAATTTTCTATAACTTTTTATACGGACAATATTTTCTTTCACTGACGTTTGAAAACACTGCAACTTGTCTCTTAAGTGGAAATTGTTTGAGATAGTTACCTATTTCTGGGGAATTAAGGTCATCATCATCTAGAAAGATTCTGGTTTTGTCGGATATACACATGGAGTCCATAGTTTTCCGTTATTACTATTTGATATTTAAAGCGATTAACAACTGATGTTAAAATTGGGAAATTTTCGTTTACGTTTTCCTTTTGAGAGTGCATTGCTTCCACCTCCAATGATGAAATAGATCTATTATCTCTCAAATTTTCACCAATATTTATACTTTCTGCTGATTCTCCCTCTTTTACACGACTAAGAAAATCCGCAATATGATTCTTTTTTCCCTTGATGTATTCGATTTTCGCATTATAGTCCATAAGGAGGACAAGCCATCTTTGTAATCTGGGATTAATATTTTTGCCATTATTCTTGGTTTGTAACCACTTAAGTGGTTGATGATCTGTGCTGAGATCAAATTCTACCCCATATAAATAAGGTCTAAAATACTGAGTGACCTAGGCTATTGCTAAGAGATCTTTTTCGATGGTAGAATAATTTTTTTCATGGTCATTTAGAGTTCTGGATGCATAACAGATTGGGTGGCCATCTTCTGTTAGAACAGCCCCCAGCGCATAATTGCTAGCATCCGTTATTAATTTAAATTTTTTATTGAAATTTGGATACTTCAATATGGGAGGGTTTATGAGAATGTCTTTTAATATTTGTAAAGCTGCAATGAAATTTGGATCATTGACATTGACTTTTTAATTTTTCTTTAAAAATTTTGTCATTGGGAATGCAATTTTAGCATAATCCTTTATAAATTTTCGACAAAATCTAGTCATGCCTAAGAAGGACTTAATTTTCTTTTGGAATTTTCAAATTTTGTATAATTTAAACTTTTTTTTGGATTAGGTTTTACACCCTGAGGGGTGAGAATATGGCGTAAAAACTTAGTTTGGTGCTGCAAAAATTACATTTATCAATTTGTATTTTTAATTTCTTTTCTCAGAGCCGATGGAAAATCTTTTTCAGGTTAATCAAATGCTCATCCAAAGATATGCTAAATATTATAATATCATCTAAATATACGACGCAACTTTTATTTATATAGTCTTTCAACACGGAGTTCATGAGCCTTTGGAAAGTCGGCAAACGGCATTCTTATTAATTCATAGTGATCGAATGGAGTAGATAATGCAGTTTTCTCTCTATCCTCCGATTTTACTAAAATTTGGTGGAAGCCTTTTGCTAGCTCTAGGGTTGATAAATATTGTGCTTTACCCAATTTATCGAGTATTGCTTCCATATGCGGAATAGGGAACTTGTCTGTTTTTGTATGCTCGTTGAGTTTCCTATAATCCACAACAAGTCTCCACTTCTTGATACTAGAATTGTCAATTTTTTTTGTAACTATCCATAGAGGACTGTTGTAAGGAGAGTTACTTTCCTGAATAATAGTTTGAGAAAGCATCTCCTGTATCTGATTTAGGATTTCGTTTTCATGAACTTGGGGGTATCTATATATTTTTGAAAAAAGAGGTGTATTAATAGTTGTTGGGATTGCATGTCTTTATAGAATAAGTCGTGGTATTCGTTTAATATTTTTGTTATTTTTAAGTATTATTCGTCATTTAAATTACTTAAATTCAATTTGTTGATATTTTGAAATTTAGTATCATTAATGGTTTGGATACTGTTTATATGATATGGAGATTCTACATCAAATAGGATTTTCTTTCCGAATATGTCAATATATTTTTTTTTTCTAAATCTATCTTTGCTTTCAGTGGAATAAGGAAATTTTTGGCCGATAATGGCATCATATTTTCTACCTGTAAAGTTAATTATTTTCCACAAAAGTGTACCAGGAATATTAAACTCATTGGGCATTGTAGTTATTATGCCTTTTAATGTTGAGTTGATTCCATTTAATGTTCGGAACGTAAAAGGCCTACTTAGTTGTATTTCAAAAAATTTATTTGGGCACAGATTTGGTTTTATAATACTAGTTTCTGAGCCGGTATCAATTAAGCATATAACTCTTTTATTACTTATTGTGACCGTTATTAAGGGTAGCAATCGTTTTGTGGGTTTGAAAGAAAATTTACTTCATTTTCTGCATTATCTTCTAAATTTCCTATGTTCATAGGTATGGGATTATTAACATATTGTTGCGACTAACGGTTACCAGGATATTTGTTTTGAATGCTGCTGGTTGGATGATTATTTGAAGATTTCGTTTTGTGGGTTTGAAAGAAAATTTACTTAATTTTCTGCATTATCTTCTAAATTTCCTATGTCCATAGGTATGGGATTATTAACATATTGTTGAGACTAAAGGTTACCAGCATATTTGTTTTGAATGCTGCTGGTTGGATGATTATTTGAAGATTTCTTAATATAATGTTGTTTATTATTGAAGTTCCTAACAGTTTCTTTCTTTCACTGTTGCTGTTTGTACTGCTTTGTGCATTAGTAATTTTTTTGACTTAAAATCTATAGCCCTTTTATCATATAGTAATTTTAATTGAGAAAATCTTTTATAAAGTGAGTTCAATGTTGGTTTTCCATCCATAATGCAAGATCTAAATTGTCCGTCTATTTTATCTATTAATATTTCTGTTAAGTCTCAGTCGACGTTTTGTGGAGAGTATAAGTCAGGTTTTGATTCGTCGTACAGGTAAGTATCATTAAGTTTATACTTGGATTCTATAAATACTCTAAATAACTCATTTAAATTACTTATCTTTATACTTCTACAATAATTGATTACCGAAGAATAAGATGTTTTTGGTCCCAAATCCTTTATTAGTTGAGCTTTGATGTCTTCCCAGCTAGAGTCTTCAGCTAGAAGGTTAATTGAATCTGCCACCTTTCCAAAGAATTTTTGGTATTTTTAAATTTTTATTCCAAGCTTTTGGAGTTCATAGTTATCGGCACATAATCCAATCAAATTTTCTACATTTTTTATAAAAGAGGATAGGTTGTTTCTTGGGCCAAATGGTTTTATTTGGTTAAATTGATTGATTATATGATTGGTATCCAAGCCAAATGTTGTGTTGTGTTGTGACTGTGACTGATATTGTTGAAAAATAGCTTCGGTTTGTTGTATTTTCATGTCATACTCCGCTTTCTGTTGTTGCATAATTTGCAAATGAGCTTCGATTTGGTTTTGGAGGACAGCATTTTGCTGTTGCTGTTCTTTTATTGTGGCATCCTGTTTTAGGATGAGACATTCTAATTGTTCGATCCTGTGTTGTATCACTTCACGGTTCATTTTGATTTCTTATTATTTTAATTATTGTTTGTTAACTGGAAAATATATTTTAACTTGATTTTATTTTATTACTATTAATATTTTTTGGTTTTGAATCAGTTCGATTTAATTTTATCTAAAGATAAAATCTCCGCGACTGCGCCAATAACGAAAACAACTTTTATTGTCTGTGTCTGATTCAAAACTAAAAACTTTATTTTTTTTAAAAATGGTCAAACTTAAAGCTAAAATTAGAATTAAAGACTTGGCAGTCTGGCAGCTATGTGATTGTGGTTATACACAAAAACAAAACTATCAGATTGCAATGGAGTAAATACAAAAAATACATACATGTATGTATATTAAAATATAAAGGGTTCGCCAAATAATTTTTTTTTTTTTTTTTGAAAATGCTATAAAAAATGAACTACTGAATATTTTCTCAAATTTCTTTTTTTATTTGAAAGTACAATCCTTCCGGTTAATAATGGCAAATAATTTCATTCAAATGGCTGCCTACACGATCGGTCCAATTTTTAAGCACATTATCGATTGTGTGCAGCGGTATTTAACCAATGGCTTCACGAATATTGTCTTTTAAAGCGTCAATTGTCTCTGGCTTGTTGGCGTAACACTTATCTTTGACATCACCCCACAAATAATAGTCCAACGGTGTCAAATCGCAGCTCCGAGGTGGCCAAACGACATCAGCTCTGCGGGTAATAATGCGACATTCAAAAACTGGGCGCAAAACATCGAGTGTAACTTCGGCTGTGTGTCACGTAGCACCGTCCTGTTGAAACCAAATGTTGCTAATATTGTTCAATTTTTGTGAACAAAAATTCGTTCAACATGGCCCGATAACGATCGCCATTGACTGTAATGACCACTCCTTGCTCATTTTCGAAGAAAAATGGCCCAATTATGCCTCTGGACCAAAATCTGCACCAAACTGTGACTCTTCTTGAGTGTATCGGCTTTTCAATGTATGCGTACTGGATTTCTGTGCCCCAAATGCGACAATTTTGCTTGTTTACATACCCGCCAAGATTAAAATGAGCTTCATCTGAAAAGATGATTTTTTTTAGCAAAATCGGCATCTTCTGTAAGTCGATCGCAGGCTAATTATCTGTCAAATAATATATGAGCTAAGTGTTACCATTCACGAAATAAGCACTAGTTGAAAAAAAAACGTTAGATGGCGGACCCTTTATTAAAAAAAAATATGAATATAAACAGTATTTATGTATACAGTATTAGTTATATGTACTTTAAAGGAACCAGACAAAGTCTTCAAAATGCTAAAAATGTGCAATCCAAGCCTGCCAACTCACAATTGGAAGATAGCCAAATTGGAGGAGCACCACGGATCTCATTGTCAACAAACAATCCTTGGAGCACATGGCAAACTCCAATGGTGTGGTGGCCTTCGGGTTTGGAGACATAACACTCAAAGTATACAAAAAGAGCTAAAAACGATTCATGGAGTCAGGTTCGTTAGGCGGACATATGGACGTGGCTGATGATGATAAGGACTACCAACCATCCTCCTCCTCCAAACTGGTTTGTTCCCGATCCAGAGCTGACTACCAGCCTTTCAATCGATCGGAAATGACATCAGTTTTCAAAAGATTCTGGAACGAGATCGAACTACTGGAAGAGGCCTTACAGGAAGAGGACGAAGAACAACGCCTTGACTTAACGGTGGTGGAGAGGAAGGAGGATTAAAGTGTATGTATGATGTAAGGAATACAGATCCTGTATACTAATTAGAAAAGACTTAAATGCATTTTTGCTTCCTTTTTTCAGCAATGAAGACTTAACTTCTACTACATTGGAGATAGGGGGAAGTCAATACTGGCTATTCTCCAGTTACATGGGTCACGATTAGGGGACGCACCTCCACCTGATCCTTTAAGGAAACTGGTGTATGAAGCCAAGCGCATAAAAGTTGGCCTACTGATAGGAAGTGATGCCAACTCCCATCATAACATCTAGCAGATCACCAACATCAATGCAAGAGGTGAGTCACTTTATAAATTTATTCTTGATAATGACCTTATGGTGTGGAACAGAGGTTACACACCAATCTTTATAGCATGCGGCAGAGAGGAGGTGTTGGATATAACACTTACCTCAAGAAATGCTTACGGTAGCAACAGCGATTGGAAAGTCTCCAAGGAGCATTCATTCTCTGACCATGGGTATATAGAATTTCTCTCTTGATAGGGAGATCAGAAAAGTTCAAGCTATATTAGAAATCCTTGAAACATGAATTGTGGTATATTTGACAGTCTGGCTAACAGGAACGCAGCCAAGTTTAGGAGTGGAAATATCACCAATGTTTCTGAGCTAGAGACGGCAGTGGATGATTTTACGAAAATCGTGGTTGCGGCATATGAGGGGGCATGTCTAAAGCGATTCAGAAGGGGAAGAGAAAAACCTCCTTGGTAGAATGGAGAACTATATCCGCTACGAAGAGAATCGAAAAGGCTTTTTAATAGAGCACGAATATTAGGACACCCAGAGCAATGGGAGGACTTATAAGAGAAGAGTCAGGGCTGCTAAAAGGGACTCATGGAGATAGTTCTGCGATAATATTGAAACAATCAATGAAACCGTTAGCTGCGGAAGATTTTGGCAACGACCACGTTCGTGCTCAGTGTGCTGCAGAGGACTGATAGTTCATGGAACAAATCCGATAGGGAACTCATAAATTACTTGTGGATACTCATTTTTCACCTAGCCCAGGCTTGGATACGCTGGTAGTTGGTCCAATGGAAGAACCGCCTCTGGACTATACCACAATTGAATCACTTGGGGCGATTAAATGGTCTATTGTCGGTTTTCAGCCGTTTAAGTCTCCAGGACCTGACGGAATATAACCGGCCTTTCTATAACATCTAGGACTGGATTGTTTGAACCGCCTAAGAGAGGTTTCCTACCCAGTCTTAGATTGAATCATATTCCACATGAATGGTGTAGGGTTGGAGTAGTCTTCATACCGAAGGCCAACGATTATAGACCATTAAGCCTCACTTCCTTTCTATTGAATACGATTGAGAGGCTCATTAATATGAATATACGTTTAGGCATGGTCGGCAGTCTCCTGTCAAGGAGACAACAGGGGAACTAGGAGCCGTAACGGGCGTACTAACCAGCCTGGGGGTGCACAGAAGCCTGGTGAACTGGATAGTTAAATTGCTTAACGGGAGGATAACCTACCCGACGCTACATGCTCACTCATCACTAGGATGATAAGTAGGTGAAGTCCGCAGGTTTGATTCTCTCTCCTTTTCTTTGGAATCTGGTTATGAATGACTTGTTACTGACTTTTTAACAGGTCAATTGCGGGGCAATAGCCTATGAGGATGACGTGGCTCTCACGATCTCGGGTAGATTTGTAGATCCCATTAGGAATAGGATTCAACTTGCACTTCGAGAAGTTAGCGAGTGGGCATCTGCACGTAGTTTGGGAGTAAATCCCATGAAAACGGAGATAGTACTTTTCACGCGGAAGTACAAACCTCCTCTATTTCGGCCATTAAGGTTGAACAATACGAGCCTCGAACTTAGAGAAGAGGCTCATATTGGATAGGAAGCTGTCCTGGAAGCCTAATATACACAATAGGATAAAGAAAGCCACCATTGGTCGCTACACTTGCAATAAAGTGTTGGGAAGAAAAAGGGGTCTTAAGCCAAGAATTACCCACTGGATATACACGGCCGTGGTCAGATCTATTTTGACTTACGTATGCCTTGTATGGTGGGAATCTCTCTGTAGGGCGGTTAATCTTAGCCTAATATGGCGGGTACAAAGGTCCCCTTGTATTATAATTACAGGTGCTTTACGTACTACACCTACTTCAGCGATAGAGGTAATCCTGCATCCTCTTACGCTACACCTGTACTGTAAAGGGTTGGCGGCTAGTGTGAGTCAGCGTCTGTGGGCGACTGGACTGTGTCATTTCAAGATCCTGACGAGTTTGTGGGTTTTTTAAAGGGTAAACTACACAGCACCCCACTATAACTTCTCAATTAAGTTTCGGACTACGATTCCGGATAGACGGAAATGTGAAGATGGTGAATAAAATTCATTAAGGACTCCGAACAAATCTTCAACGACGGCTCCAAGCTGAACGGAGCTGTGGGTGGAGGTATATTTTCGGAGTCAGCAAATATAACCCTTTCTGTAAGGTTACCGAACCACTGTAGCGTTTTTCAGACGGAGATATCGGCCATAAGAGCTGCCTTGATGGTCATAGGAAGGGGCAACATCTCCAAGAGAGATATTAGTATACTTCCGGATATCCAGGCGGCTATAAAGACTCTGGGATCTCACAAGTTGACCTCAAAATGGATATTGATTACAGCAGATTTCTTAATGAGATAACTGAGCAGTATAATGTTCATATTATATGTGTTCCAAGTCACAATGTCATTTCAAGGCCAGACGTGGCACAACTATTGGATGACTCACTGATGAATTCTCCACGTTGGCAACACCATATGAAACCTGTAAGCTCGTGTTTTATAATAAGGTAATTGACTCCAGCAACGCCGCATTAGTAGCTTCGGAAACTGGTAAGATAGCACAGCAAATCTGGCCAAAGCTGGATATTAGGCGTACGAGAGATCAGCTCAATCTCCGAAGAAGCACACTCAGCGTAGTTGTCGGGGTTATAACTGGACATTGTATAATGGACACTCATGCCAGGAGGCTAAGAATCGATAACCTGCCCAATGATTTCTGCAGAAGCTGCAGAGATGAAGAAGAGGAGGAGACAATCCTTCACCTATTGTGCACATGCCCGGCGCTATGCGGCAGAAGAAAGAGGGACGTGGGCTTCTCTCACGCGACTGGGCTTACGGAGCTGTCGAATACGGACATTTGTAGGATAAACGGTTTTATTAAGAGTTATGGGTGGTTCCGGATGATTCATTGTGGTATCACAACGGGCCTTCGTTTGCCTGTGTGTGCCCCCTCTTTCAGCCTACCTACCTACCTATTCTTCGCCTTTTGCCAAGGATGAATTGTAGTCTTAGATTAATCTTATCCCTCTCTCAGCTGTGTCATTTACTACTCTTAGGCCTTTCACAATTTTTTCGGCTCGTAAATAATTTTGATTTTTACTCCATATATCGGGATTAGTATTCAAAAAAATCAGTATTAATTTCATATTGAAAAAATTTGAAGTCCGTGAAAAAACAAAACAATCAATTTCTTTATGCAATAAATTATCAACTTCTTGGAAACTAAATGTTGCTTTTACATCCCTCTCTTCAAAACTGTCTTCATCGCTTCTACATTGAATTTTAATTTTGAACCATTCTTGTTTTGACATTTTTTTTCAAAGTATCATCGAAAAATTAAAAAGCAATTTGCTCCGAATTTAGTTACCAGAGATGGTTCACTCTTTTAGACAATGGCTTGTTCGCAATTTCTTTATCAATACTATTGTATTGAACTAAGGATTTTACTAATTGTAGGTCTTGGCGGGGGGCCAGGGTGGGATGTGGACAGTAAACCATGCTTTTATATAAGTATTGATTATAAATAAGCATATATCTTTTATATACTTACTCTCTGCAACAGATAACGAAAGCTAATCCTCGAAAAGATATATTTTTAGAAAATAAATAGCCTTTGCCATCTATGAGGAGTGGTGAATAGTTCCAGGTACCTTGAAAGTAGGATTTTCCGGTATCAGACGTCCTAAGCATATGAGGCAAAGGTGTATGAATTCTTTATAATCATTCCTGCGCTGGTGATTTTTAATTTGTTTAAAAAGTAAATTTGAAATATCGTCAGAGTTACTTATTACGTCTCTCAAATTTTCATCTTCTTTAGCTGTTCTGTATTTCTTTTTGTCTATTTTAAACCACTCACTCTGGAATTTACGAAAAATATCTGGTTGAGGCGCAGTGGATGTACCCATCTCTGTCATGATCTCATGCTCATTGAAAAGTCGGACAAGAGAATTTAAAAAAAAATATTTGAAAAACACGGCTAAAAGAGCTTGTACCTATATATATATATATATATATATATATATATATATATATATATATATATATATATATATATATATATATATATTATTCTATTTTATTCTATTTCAAATAATTATAAAACGTTAGAAAAAAATAAAGTTGTCAAATATTTCGTATAATTTTCAATAAAGACCTTTACTGATGATAATTATCATAAAGAAATATTTTTTTATTTCTTTATTGCTGTAATTAAAGTTGATGATATTGAACAACATGTTGACTGTTTGCGATACATGAATGCTCCAATGACTTTACCGAGGGTGTGAGTGGATATTAATTTTTTAAGTGCGAACTTTTATATAGAAAATAATTTATTATTTTTTAATTATAATTTTTTTTATTCGCCTTAAATAAAAGATATTTCTCAAAGGCCTCAAAAAAGTGTTTTTTTTTTCAATAATTACCTTCTTCATTGGACCGAATTCTAATAACACATAAGCATATCCTTAAATTCAGTAACAGGAGGAACTTTTATATAGAAAATAATTTATTTTTTTTTTAATTATAATTTGTTTTATTCGCTTTAAATAAAAGATATTTCTCAAAGGCCTCAAAAAAGTGTTTTTTTTTTTCAATAATTACCTTCTTCATTGGACCGAATTCCAATAACACATAAGCATATCCGTAAATTCAGTAACAGGTGGAAGTGAAGAAGAGAGAATTTAAAAAAAAATATTTGAAAAACACGGCTAAAAGGGCTTGTACCTGTATATATATATATCCTTAAATTCAGTAACAGGAGGACTGAATCTGCGGACTGTCGGTGTGGATTGGGAACTTAGGACTGGAGGCATGTACTGACTACATGTTCAGATTATGCTGACATAAGAGACTTAGATAGTACGGATATTAACCATACTGAGGGGATTTGGGATTTTAATAGGTGTTTGCAGGACGATGGGACTCTTGGGAAGTTGAGCGCTTTTGCGCTTGCTGTGTTTGATAGGAGAAGACGGAACGTTAGGTGTGGTATTTCCTCCTCTACCACCAATATTGGTGCTCACTGAAATGGTGTCTTTGTCGATTTTCAGCTCATTGGCACATGGCAGTTTGCGTTGGTTGTTTGGTTGGTCTGCATCCTGTTTCGGACACTGTTCGTCTCCGGTTTCTGGCCACCGTTCTGTTTCAGTTAGCTGTTTATTGCTTGCTGTGCCGTGACCCATACATCGGTAGGAGTTTAGATACTCTCCGACACCTCAACAAGGTGTAGGTCATGTGCAGATAACATGGCCTCAAATTGGAACTCACTGGTGATTTTTGTCATAGGTGGTGGCGTTGGTGGACGCATTGTATTAACTCGTGCTTCGGCACCACGAGGTAAAGTCCTAGGACAGGTACTCACGTTAAGCAACTGACTCATTTGTATCTTTAATCGCAATATATTCAGTGCAGTTCGCTATGCATCCGGAGGCGGATTGCTGGCATCCAATCCAATAATAATGCTGTTTTAATTTTTCTACTGTCATTGCCCTTCGCCTTGTTCCTTATAAGACTGATTCAAAATTTCATTCATTTTTGAGGAAGGAACCACTATTAGATTGGAAGTTGTATTACCGTCTGCACTTTCCCAGTTTCGGTATAAGCACCAGTCAATCAGCTTTAAACTATCCCGTTTAGATCAATAAGCCTTTATTGGAATGCTATCTGCTGATATCTCTTTACTAGTAGGCCGTTTGTCTTTTTATTTAGCCGCTATTATCCTTGCCAGTACAGAGTGTTTTCTCTGAGCCGTTGACCAGTCCTCGTTAACCTCCAGACGTAATTGTATGATGCTGATAATGGTCTCTTTGGCCTTATCAAATGTTTTATCAGCGGCTATCTTACATTACTTTTACCTCTTTCTATTCCTGTAACAAGCTTCACTGTTACGTGGCAATGTTTTCATGTCACAGCCTCTATGATGCCCATTGCAATTATGGCCAATTTCATTTACATTACGGCGTTCATTTATTTGAATTCTGTTTCGTATAACTAAGTCCATTTTATGCAGCTCTCCTATCGATAAGGCTTTTGTCACTAAATGCTTCGGCTTTTCTATAGCCAGTGTTTTCCCATTTTTTATGGTGACGCAAATCTTGCGCTTCTGAGCGATGCCCTACAATGCCTTTGAAAGTGACCGCTCTTGCAGCTTTGGCACCTCATTTTTGCCCTCTGTTCTTTTTCGGCCAAAATCCGCTCTACCACCTCTTTAACAGATGTAATTAGATCTTCTTTGGTAGATACAGTTTTCATGCTGTATGCTTTAAGTACCTTCGCCCTAGATATCTCTCGAGTGGTCTCCTGTGCTAGTGCAAATGCCACGGTCTCCCTAAAGGTTGCCTTATGAGCAGCGCATACCGCATACTTAATATCGGGGTACCTTATACCATTTATTACTGCTTCGGTCTTAGTTTGCTCCACTAGTGGGTGGGTTTCCCCCGGATAACAAAGCTGCACCAACCTCTCGACCTCCATTACAAAGGCTTGTAATGATTCATTAGCCTTTTGCGTTCGGCACCTTAATTCCATGCGATACAGCTCTCGTTTATGCTTATCGTCACATTAATTCGCTGTAGTTGTTCCTACAGCTGGCTGGCATGATGTCTAGAATTTCAGCTGCAGCACCTCTTTGGGTCAAAACTAATTCCAGGGCCTTATCTTCATCGTTACATCCGCTTCTGCTGGCTAATATATTGAAATGATATTTGAATACCGCCAAAGGTGTTTTACCATCAAAGCAAGGTGTTTTTATTCTGCTAGAACTTTCTGGTACGATTCGCACTGATTCCGGCTTTTGGCACTGGAGACTGTTGATTTTCTCCTCTATTACATTTAATTTTTCGTCAATAGTCTTCCCAAAATTTGACATTCTTGTCATTCTATACCATCCACCATCTTGCTTACCGTGTCATATATATCTTGCAATTTCTCGGTTGTTTCTTCAAATTTGTGTTCGAGTTGCTTCTAAGTTTCTCGCTTTTTATCATCAACTCTTCTTAGCTTTTGATTATCAGCTATAGAAGATTCTCGTACTTGGGCCAACAGCTTTTCGTTATCAGCTCCGAATGTTTCTTGTATCTTAGCCAAAAGTTTTTAATTATCGGCTCTAGAAGTTTCTTGTGCAGTAGCCAATACTTACATTTTTCCATCATAGCGACCAGCAATAGGTTAATGTCCATATTGCTTGTGGTTGCAGCGGTACTTATCTCAAATTCGTCAGTATCGATGTCTATTCCGCGTCTCTGAAATTCCTCTAACAGACGTTTTTATAGTTCGGTTTTATTACCGGTTGCTAACAGCTCTAATTTATTTAATTCCCGTCTGAGCCTATCCACTTTTAATTCATTGAATTTCATTTGACTCCGTTTTATTTATTTATTTTTTGTTTAATTATTTTATTTTATGTACGCAATCCCAATTCTGACATCAATGTTACGCACTAAAATAAAATAAAAACCACTTTGTTGTTGTTTACAATATATCTTCTGTACAGTTTATCTTAATACAACAACTTATATTCGTTTATACCATTAACACGACTTTATTTTATGACATCAAAACGATAACTACTCTGGCGTAGGTAAAGCAGCCTCTTTATATACCCAATTGCCTACAGTTTGGAAAGTTCCGGAAATGTCTCATATCCTTTATTTTATATCCGTTAATTCAAATGTAACTCACAAAGATGGTCGGATTGGTGGTGCTGCCAGATAACGCAAATAAGTACGGCATTGAAAGGGTAACACATAATTATCAAATATACCAAAATACCACACTACAGTTCTAAAAGCGCTGATGTGGTGTATTTTTTAGGCATTTTTATTTTCGTAACAATATGTTGTATATTTATATTTAGATTTTTTATATATATCGTACTATGGGTTCGTAATCTCTGGACTTAATATTTTTTTTTTTTTTTTTGTACATAATACAGAAGGTCTTTAAATTTAGTTTTTGTTTTTATTAACAGCTAGAAGTAGAATATTAAGAGCAAAACATTGAAATATAGGAATTTTTTAAAATTGTTTTATTTTGTATAAGAAGTTATTTATTGAGAAGAGTAGTCACCTCAACCCAACATATGGTCCTTCGAGAAGTCCTAGAAGAGTTAGGGCTGGATAGGTCTGGTGAAATTTGTCCTATTATTCGTTGCTCGCCCGCAAAACCAAAGGCTACTGCAACTAAAAGCGAAAGTTATATTTAAATCGAAAACAGAAAAGAAGACACCCATGCGTAAAAAATACGTCATCAAATTTATAAGAATCGAACTGAGAGGCGCCACCCGAGTGCAAGAAGTGAAAACGAATCTATAAGGAGAACATATTAAGCCCCCGTTCTTGCAAACTTTGTGTCTAAAGCTCTACACTACAAACCAGCTGTAGCCAGAAGACGAATAACTAAATCAGTGGTCCAGGGAGTGTCTCTGGCAACTTTAAAGGAAAATTGATTGGGTATGTACAATGTGGAAATTACATTTTGTACGATTTCCTTCTTATTTATTTGAGAAAAATGTTAAGCATTGAAAAAAAAAACATAAACTACAGGTTGCAATCAAATTAAATATAAAACGAAATAAAACGTCCAATTAAACAAAATAAATCGTGGTCGAACCAAAACGCACAATGTTAATTGTAATTAAAACAATTAATTAGAAAATTATCTTAATATTTTTTATTATGATAGAGCGATTTATGACAATTATGTGTGAAACAAAACATCGGCCAAATGCTCCCATGGTTTCAGTGGCTTACCTCTATCAGTCGGTCCATATTTTCAATGATTCTGAGACATAATTGAGGTTCAATGCCGCAACCTCTTGAGATCTCGGAAACACATATGTGTACTTTAAATTATCATTATTCATTACAAGTAGCGGCATTATTTGGAAGCTGATAGACTTGTATTTCTTGGCGTAGACTCTAGGGTTTCTACAACTATCGGCAAATGGCATTTTCAGCAAAATTGTTGCCATTTTTTATTTACAATTGGAGAATATAATTTTGTTTTCAATAAGACCACGAGTGTTTTGATTATGAAAGAAACGATATATACAAAAATAAACGTTATCATAATCGCTTCATGTTCAGGTCTCAAGACGTTAATGTGCCAAATTATCTCATCCTTTAGCTTTTGAATTATTTTTGGCCTATTGACGTACACTTTTTCTGTTAAATATCCTCAAAGAAAAGGTTCAATGCTGTCAAATCACATGATCGTGGTGGCCAATTAACATCGCCACGAGATGAGATAACACGGCCATTGAATTTATCGCCCAAAAGAGCCATTGTTTCGTTGGCTGTGTGGTAAGTGGCACCATCCTGTTTGAACCACATATCACGATAGCGATCACCATTCACGGTAACCGCTTGGCCGAACTTATTTTCGAAGAAGTACGGCCCACTGTCGCCGTCGCCCATAAGCCGCACCAAACAGTCATTCTTTCTGGATCCATCGGTTTTTCAACAAACACTTGTGGATTCTCATTTGACCAATTCTGCTGAGGTGAAAGTGTGCCTCGTCGCTGAAGATGATTTTCTTTATATATATATATATATATAGGTACAAGCTCTTTTAGCCGTGTTTTTCAAATATTTTTTTTTAAATATATAACAGCTCGCATTGGGAGACACGTGCATACTGAATGAAGTTTGACGTATGACTTGTTAAAATAAAAAATGGAACCCGAATCATAACTATTGATATATTCACTACGATCTGATTTGATAAATGCTATATAAGATCAAAATAATATTTCCTATAAATTGAGGCTCGAGTCAGGTTCCTAAAATGAATGATTTCGGTTGTAAGAACAAGGAAATACGAATTTTAGCGAAAAATCGCTGTTTTTCCTAAAGAGACACGTGATTGGCACATGTAGTCGATTGGCCCGAAAGATAGTACTTAAAAAAATTTATCATATACCTTGTAAACACCCTACTCATACATGTTTGTCCACCAATACTTTAAAAGTAAACAAAACCATACTTTTGTCGTTCTGTGATAAGTATCACACACGTACATGTTATATATTACACTAACAACATTTACTAAAAAGAATTGCTCGTTTTCAACTCGTTCGTTACGAACGAATTCAATTCGGGCACTCCTCCCACTCTGCTTATGAACTTATATTTCCTCAAGCACTTAATAACTCTAAACAGTGTAGACGCAGCTTTATATTTTTTCTAACTAAATTGTAATAAAAAAAAAAAATAACCAAATCGGACAAAAAGTTGCCAAAACTTCTTATCCGTGCTATTTAATGTACATAACATATGTACATACAACTCAATTGAATTGTAGCATTTTTAAAAATTCAAACGCCAAAATAATGATTGCATAAAAGAATCAAAATATGCTGAATGGCAACAAAAATGAGAGCAGTAATATGTATAATTTTTGTATAAATTTTTTACCTGTGAGTTAAGAATTTTCGTATAATGATAAAATATTGTTATTCTTGAATTTTAACTCCTACTGAGCTAAGGTACATATTCATAAAATAAATCTTTTTATAAATCGAATATATTCTTATGAACATGCTGGTTGATTGATGAAGTTTAGGTTACATGGGTCGCTCGCATTTCGCGAGTTTACTCGAAGGCTCTATGGCCCATTTTGATACCCCCAACAAGAACAGACCTATCATAGAGTACCTGGTAATTATGACTGAAAGAAGCACGATCGATCCCCTTCCAAACCTGAAAAGAGGCCTGCTCCTTTTCATAGAAAGAGAGGCACGAGGCATTCTGGTCATTCTACAAGTAGTGATATTGGTCAACCAGTGTTCCATACTGCTCAGTGCCCATTTATCTAACAAAATCGACGACCCACATAGAAGGGCATGCACGTCCCCTGTACGACAGACAGAGAGGACCCTATAGTAGTGCACTCACCAGGAATTTCCCTAGGATGCCCGCTTAAATTGGAACCAATATCAGTTCGACATGATATCGCTCCAAATGGACCAGTGAGCGAATGCAGCTGAGGAGATATTTTTGAATATAATCACATACGAGTCGAAAACACTAATTGCGGCGAGACTAGCTACATAGATCCAAATCGGAATTGAAACTCCAGACCTAGCTCCCGGCTACGCCTAGCGGTCCTATCTATAGCGTAGACCTCCGCCTGAAAAACAGTGTAATCATCGGGTAGTCTGAGAGAGACCCTGACGTCCAGATCATCAGAGTAATAACCGACCCTGTTTCCGTTTTCGAGCCATCTGTATAGTCCGCGATTGTGTCATCTCGAAGGACATATCTAGCAGCCCACTCATTCCTAGAAGGATAAGCTCCACCGAAATTCAAAGTAGATACCACCTGGTAGACAGAACCAGCTCGGTTTTTGCAGAATTAAGCAGATGACCATTCTCCTTTGGCCAAGTCAGAAGAACGCCGAGGGATGATTCTATCACCTCACTTAACGTGCGAAAAAATTTCCCCCTGATAAGCGACATATGTCATCCGAATATGCGAACACCTGGTAGCTATGCCGCTGAGCTTAAAAATATTCTATTTAAGAGCAGGTTGCACAAAAGTGGTGAAAACTCCGCGCTGCGGCGTTCCCCTAATCACAATCTTCCTTGTTCTGCCCATACCAAAACTGGAGGTAATGGACCTGCTCCCGAGCACGTTCGCCATCCAATAGATATCCTCCGGTTAACACCCAAATCATACAGAGCATCGACTATGGAGAATATATTCATAGCATATTTCTTCCTGTCAAGCGTTTCCATAAGTGTTCCACCATCATCTTGTAGGGCTATTTTCACCGACCTTCCCCTGAGGCATGCGTGTTGTGCTCCACAGAAGTAATCCGGAGTGAGGATATTCCTGATATTTTCCGGACAATCAAGCGTTTTTTTTATAAGAACGTTTGGACCTAAAACCTTTGTGAGTAAGTTAAAAGAGCACTGCTTAAGTTTATGTTTCAAATGGTTTTGTTTTGTTAGCAATCGGGAGAATTGTGCGCAAATTGCAGCAAACTGGGTCTGTGGAAACACCTGTGTATGCTCGCCCAGTTCGATCTGTGAAAAACATTGCTGTTGTTCCCGATAGTGTGCAGAATAGCCGTCAACCGCGACTCGTCGTTGTGCCAGACAATTGAAGATCTTACGAACATCACTGATGTGAACATTGATTTGAGTTACACGCTCACAAGGTTCAATAGACTCGAGAGCTGAAGCCTACTGACTGATTCAAGCGTCGTCAATACGCCGAATGGTAAGCTGAAGAGAGAGAAGTGAATGGTGACTTTATAAAGAAAATCATCTTCAGCGACGAGGCACACTTTCACCTCAGCAGAATTGGTCAAATGAGAATCCACAAGTGTTTGTTGAAAAACCGATGGATCCAGAAAGAATGACTGTTTGGTGCGGCTTATGGGCGACGGCGACAGTGGGCCGTACTTCTTCGAAAATAAGTTCGGCCAAGCGGTTACCGTGAATGGTGATCGCTATCGCGATATGTGGTTCAAACAGGATGGTGCCACTTACCACACAGCCAACGAAACAATGGCTCTTTTGGGCGATAAATTCAATGGCCGTGTTATCTCATCTCGTGGCGATGTTAATTGGCCACCACGATCATGTGATTTGACAGCATTGAACCTTTTCTTTGAGGATATTTAACAGAAAAAGTGTACGTCAATAGGCCAAAAATAATTCAAAAGCTAAAGGATGAGATAATTTGGCACATTAACGTCTTGAGACCTGAACATGAAGCGATTATGATAACGTTTATTTTTGTATATATCGTTTCTTTCATAATCAAAACACTCGTGGTCTTATTGAAAACAAAATTATATTCTCCAATTGTAAATAAAAAATGGCAACAATTTTGCTGAAAATGCCATTTGCCGATAGTTGTAGAAACCCTAGAGTCTACGCCAAGAAATACAAGTCTATCAGCTTCCAAATAATGCCGCTACTTGTAATGAATAATGATAATTTAAAGTACACATATGTGTTTCCGAGATCTCAAGAGGTTACGGCATTGAACCTCAATTATGTCTCAGAATCATTGAAAATATGGACCGACTGATAGAGGTAAGCCACTGAAACCATGGGAGCATTTGGCCGATGTTTTGTTTCACACATAATTGTCATAAATCGCTCTATCATAATAAAAAATATTAAGATAATTTTCTAATTAATTGTTTTAATTACAATTAACATTGTGCGTTTTGGTTCGACCACGATTTATTTTGTTTAATTGGACGTTTTATTTCGTTTTATATTTAATTTGATTGCAACCTGTAGTTTATGTTTTTTTTTTCAATGCTTAACATTTTTCTCAAATAAATAAGAAGGAAATCGTACAAAATGTAATTTCCACATTGTACATACCCAATCAATTTTCCTTTAAAGTTGCCAGAGACACTCCCTGGACCACTGATTTAGTTATTCGTCTTCTGGCTACAGCTGGTTTGTAGTGTAGAGCTTTAGACACAAAGTTTGCAAGAACGGGGGCTTAATATGTTCTCCTTATAGATTCGTTTTCACTTCTTGCACTCGGGTGGCGCCTCTCAGTTCGATTCTTATAAATTTGATGACGTATTTTTTACGCATGGGTGTCTTCTTTTCTGTTTTCGATTTAAATATAACTTTCGCTTTTAGTTGCAGTAGCCTTTGGTTTTGCGGGCGAGCAACGAATAATAGGACAAATTTCACCAGACCTATCCAGCCCTAACTCTTCTAGGACTTCTCGAAGGACCATATGTTGGGTTGAGGTGACTACTCTTCTCAATAAATAACTTCTTATACAAAATAAAACAATTTTAAAAAATTCCTATATTTCAATGTTTTGCTCTTAATATTCTACTTCTAGCTGTTAATAAAAACAAAAACTAAATTTAAAGACCTTCTGTATTATGTACAAAAAAAAAAAAAAAAAAATATTAAGTCCAGAGATTACGAACCCATAGTACGATATATATAAAAAATCTAAATATAAATATACAACATATTGTTACGAAAATAAAAATGCCTAAAAAATACACCACATCAGCGCTTTTAGAACTGTAGTGTGGTATTTTGGTATATTTGATAATTATGTGTTACCCTTTCAATGCCGTACTTATTTGCGTTATCTGGTAGCACCACCAATCCGACCATCTTTGTGAGTTACATTTGAATTAACGGATATAAAATAAAGGATATGAGACATTTCCGGAACTTTCCAAACTGTAGGCAATTGGGTATATAAAGAGGCTGCTTTACCTACGCCAGAGTAGTTATCGTTTTGATGTCATAAAATAAAGTCGTGTTAATGGTATAAACGAATATAAGTTGTTGTATTAAGATAAACTGTACAGAAGATATATTGTAAACAACAACAAAGTGGTTTTTATTTTATTTTAGTGCGTAACATTGATGTCAGAATTGGGATTGCGTACATAAAATAAAATAATTAAACAAAAAATAAATAAATAAAACGGAGTCAAATGAAATTCAATGAATTAAAAGTGGATAGGCTCAGACGGGAATTAAATAAATTAGAGCTGTTAGCAACCGGTAATAAAACCGAACTATAAAAACGTCTGTTAGAGGAATTTCAGAGACGCGGAATAGACATCGATACTGACGAATTTGAGATAAGTACCGCTGCAACCACAAGCAATATGGACATTAACCTATTGCTGGTCGCTATGATGGAAAAATGTAAGTATTGGCTACTGCACAAGAAACTTCTAGAGCCGATAATTAAAAACTTTTGGCTAAGATACAAGAAACATTCGGAGCTGATAACGAAAAGCTGTTGGCCCAAGTACGAGAATCTTCTATAGCTGATAATCAAAAGCTAAGAAGAGTTGATGATTAAAAGCGAGAAACTTAGAAGCAACTCGAACACAAATTTGAAGAAACAACCGAGAAATTGCAAGATATATATGACACGGTAAGCAAGATGGTGGATGGTATAGAATGACAAGAATGTCAAATTTTGGGAAGACTATTGACGAAAAATTAAATGTAATAGAGGAGAAAATCAACAGTCTCCAGTGCCAAAAGCCGGAATCAGTGCGAATCGTACCAGAAAGTTCTAGCAGAATAAAAACACCTTGCTTTGATGGTAAAACACCTTTGGCGGTATTCAAATATCATTTCAATATATTAGCCAGCAGAAGCGGATGTAACGATGAAGATAAGGCCCTGGAATTAGTTTTGACCCAAAGAGGTGCTGCAGCTGAAATTCTAGACATCATGCCAGCCAGCTGTAGGAACAACTACAGCGAATTAATGTGGCGATAAGCATAAACGAGAGCTGTATCGCATGGAATTAAGGTGCCGAACGCAAAAGGCTAATGAATCATTACAAGCCTTTGTAATGGAGGTCGAGAGGTTGGTGCAGCTTTGTTATCCGGGGGAAACCCACCCACTAGTGGAGCAAACTAAGACCGAAGCAGTAATAAATGGTATAAGGTACCCCGATATTAAGTATGCGGTATGCGCTGCTCATAAGGCAACCTTTAGGGAGACCGTGGCATTTGCACTAGCACAGGAGACCACTCGGGAGATATCTAGGGCGAAGGTACTTAAAGCATACAGCATGAAAACTGTATCTACCAAAGAAGATTTAATTACATCTGTTAAAGAGGTGGTAGAGCGGATTTTGGCCGAAAAAGAACAGAGGGCAAAAATGAGGTGCCAAAGCTGCAAGAGCGGTCACTTTCAAAGGCATTGTAGGGCATCGCTCAGAAGCGCAAGATTTGCGTCACCATAAAAAATGGGAAAACACTGGCTATAGAAAAGCCGAAGCATTTAGTGACAAAAGCCTTATCGATAGGAGAGCTGCATAAAATGGACTTAGTTATACGAAACAGAATTCAAATAAATGAACGCCGTAATGTAAATGAAATTGGCCATAATTGCAATGGGCATCATAGAGGCTGTGACATGAAAACATTGCCACGTAACAGTGAAGCTTGTTACAGGAATAGAAAGAGGTAAAAGTAATGTAAGATAGCCGCTGATAAAACATTTGATAAGGCCAAAGAGACCATTATCAGCATCATACAATTACGTCTGGAGGTTAACGAGGACTGGTCAACGGCTCAGAAAAAACACTCTGTACTGGCAAGGATAATAGCGGCTAAATAAAAAGACAAACGGCCTACTAGTAAAGAGATATCAGCAGATAGCATTCCAATAAAGGCTTATTGATCTAAACGGGATAGTTTAAAGCTGATTGACTGGTGCTTATACCGAAACTGGGAAAGTGCAGACGGTAATACAACTTCCAATCTAATAGTGGTTCCTTCCTCAAAAATGAATGAAATTTTGAATCAGTCTTATAAGGAACAAGGCGAAGGGCAATGACAGTAGAAAAATTAAAACAGCATTATTATTGGATTGGATGCCAGCAATCCGCCTACGGATGCATAGCGAACTGCACTGAATATATTGCGACTAAAGATACAAATGAGTCAGTTGCTTAACGTGAGTACCTGTCCTAGGACTTTACCTCGTGGTGCCGAAGCACGAGTTAATACAATGCGTCCACCAACGCCACCACCTATGACAAAAATCACCAGTGAGTTCCAATTTGAGGCCATGTTATCTGCACATGACCTACACCTTGTTGAGGTGTCGGAGAGTATCTAAACTCCTACCGATGTATGGGTCACGGCTCAGCAAGCAATAAACAGCTAACTGAAACAGAACGGTGGCCAGAAACCGGAGACGAACACTGTCCGAAACAGGATGCAGACCAACCAAACAACCAACGCAAACTGCCATGTGCCAATGAGCTGAAAATCGACAAAGACACCATTTCAGTGAGCACCAATATTGGTGGTAGAGGAGGAAATACCACACCTAACGTTCCGTCTTCTCCTATCAAACACAGCAAGCGCAAAAGCGCTCAACTTCCCAAGAGTCCCATCGTCCTGCAAACACCTATTAAAATCCCAAATCCCCTCAGTATGGTTAATATCCGTACTATCTAAGTCTCTTATGTCAGCATAATCTGAACATGTAGTCAGTACATGCCTCCAGTCCTAAGTTCCCAATCCACACCGACAGTCCGCAGATTCAGTCTGGCCAATTCGAAAAATGCATTGAAAGAGCCATGTCCCGTCAGTATGAACCCCATGCGTAAGCCGAAGCCGAAGTCTGGGTGTTCCTGTACGAACGTTACGTGCGGAATAAACTCATATGTAGCCTCCCATTGTCACTGTTCGTCCGTCTTGTCTGCCACGAGGCACCCCTGCAAAAGGGCTTTATACCTATCACTACCCACATCTATATCAGAATCAGAAAGCTAAGCGTTCGAAGTGGCAATACAGCGATTCTCTGACAAGTGAGAATCTTGTTCCGTCCAACAACAGACATGACCGTCTCGTACCACTCAGAAGAGCCATACGCTGCACAAGCAGCGAACAACCCATTATATGTGATACGGAGGGCACATCTTTCCAACAATTGCCATCAACTTATGCCTAACATGCGTGATATGAACGTCGAAACTCATATGCTCTCCCATAACTATTCTGATATACCTGACCTGAGTCACATGGCGAATGCTGTTATCACCAATTCTAATGAGTTGGGATCGCCCTTTTGTCAATGTGCCCTTGAGCAGCATCATCACCATCTTCTCCATTGCGACATCAACACTAACCTCATCTCCAGCTCAGGATGTGCAAGTCATCCGCATACGCCCACAGTTTGCATGTTAGCCAGAGCTGCCCTAACATCATGAGGTTCCAAATAAAAAGACCACGGATGGACCCCTGCGGACAACCTCCATCCACACAGTTTCATTGGATCCAACAACACACGCTTTTCTATCCTCGCAATAGCTACGCCATATGTTCAGCTCACGACAGCAAAGCTCAGACAACCTTCGTAAGACACGGTAATGGAGATAATCGAAGGCGCCTTTAAAATCTATAAAAAGGCCAAACACATACTTCAAAGTAGATTGCTCGACGGAACTCTTGACATACATCAAAGCGTCCTCAACGCATTTACCTTCCCTAAAACCAAACTGGTAACATGAAGTGCCCACGTTGTAGCATTCCTTCAGTGTGTACACCATGATTCTTTCCAGCACTTTTCCAAATACTAGCAAGAGACATACCCCGATAAGAGCGAGGATCACTCCTCACTTTATGGGGAGACTTAAGAAGCGCCAAAACGCGAGCACATTTTCATGCCTTCGAGAAATAGCCCTCATTGATACACCTACCATAAGCTGCCTCCAGATGTTCTTACATATCTCTCCAATCAACCCGTCCAATCCTGGCGACCTTCTACCCGACGCATACAGTTTTCTACTTCCCATCCTCCAAGTTAGGAGGATGAATTATTTCCTTGGGAGGAGGAGGATAACCAATTGGATCCACCCTTGGAAAGAACATCCCCAAAAAAGCGGTCGTACGGTGTCGCCAATATATAAATAAGCGAAGTCCAGCTGATACTCACAACCCCTGCAGATACAGAAATCCTACCCCAGGGATCATCCCTATTGTCGCGTACAAAACTCCTCCATTCGTCCTCTTTGACCGTCACAAGCCCCTTGTACGCTTTGGGGCTGCTAAAATAGTCAACATTGGCACGACTATCCCTCTGTAATCGTCTCCGGAGGTGTCGAACATACCTCCGCATAATTTCCATTTCAGGGGTACACCATTTGGACCTCTTGGGATTCACACAATGAGATCGACCCAGAAACGCATCATTCACCGCAGAAGCCGACCATTCAACCTGATCGTCTATCGTCAGTTGCCTGAAGTCATCGATTGGCACCGATGACAATGCCGCACCAACATAACTCTGATAAAGGTCCCAGCTAATATCCGGCGTCCGCCACCGTTTAACGTCCCCAGTCTCACGAGTACGTTGTGGATATGTGATCACAATCTCAATGAGATTATTGTTACTTATTCCATAATCGTCACACACCCTCCATCTAAAGTCAGAAGCAGTCATTGCTGCCCCATTCACAAGCGTCATGTCAATCTCGCTGACGCGGTCCATCGAAAGTACATAGCTCACTCGGCTCGTTCACTACGCTAAAATCTTTCGAGGGCAAATACTCACCAACTACTACTAACTACTAATGGCTCACTCGGCTCGTTCAGTGCACTCAAATCTTTCGAGAGCAAATACTCACTAAGCATCCCTCCTCGTATGAGTTTCGGGTGGCCAGACGCGAGCCTAGCCATCTTGCTGAACCACATACGAGAGGATGCATTTGCAACAAGGCCGAGGATAACCGGAATACTACTCGCTGCGAGTAGTATACACCCTAGATACACCCTAGATAGAGTTCCAATAGGGCGAAATGCCTACAATAGATGTTAGCCACCAACATCATCCCGAACCTCCCTTCTACACGATTGCAGACCCCCATTGGATAATCACTACTTCCGAGCATTCCAAGTCACCGTCATTCACTACTATCGCGGCCTTACCCACAGTGTCCGTAAACACGCGCATATCCCCCGATACACCCCTCCTACCACCGCTGCCAGTGCATTGCTTCTGAACAAGCGCAAGGCTAGCGCCCATTTGACGCATAGCCTGCTCCAGCTTACACGCAGCAGCATACGACCGCTGACAGTTGATCTGCAGGAGACGCAACATCCTAGTGCCTGGCGTTCGCCCGGGCAACCATACCCGCATATATCGGGCACACCGTCGATAACATCAAATGAGAAGCGGGGAGTATCTTAAAGACGCAGTTTCTGGACCTTGGGGGTTCCTGGCATTGCCGGGACTCATGACCCCCTATACACCCTGCACACCGAGTCCCTCATACCGCATTCCGCACGTATGTGGTCTAATCCAAGGCACCTATAGCAGTGCGGGATGACACTCTGCGATCGCACCACGAAGCTGAACCATTTCATGCACACCCGGCCTTCTCACTACCCTCCAATATCACTTGGACTTGACCACCGGTGGTAGACTTCCATGGGCTACTCACCAAGCGAACGCACTTCTTAAATTTTTCGATCGACATCTTCTTCAAGTTTATCTCGAACAGCTACTGCATAAAGTCATCCGGGGTGATTTCAACATGCACTCCACGGACAGCGACTTATCTTTCACTGAGACTTCCAAGCTGACCTCCTCAAACTTCTTTTTCAAGACAATCTTCTCCCTCTCTGCAACAGAAGGAGTATGAATCACAGTACCACAGACCATGTCTCCACTGGCTTAGGAACAGCAACAGACGGGACTGCAGCCTCAGAAAAGCAGCAGTAGCATCCGCAGCACCAGTAGCCTCTGTAGCAGCAGAAGTCTCTGTAGCAGCAGTATCAGCACTGGAAGGTGGATCGACAGGAGCATCAGGGACAGCAGGAATAGTCGGTATAGCAGGAGCATTAACGCCAGCATCCGACCTGTACCTCTTGGCGAGGACAATACTGTCCATCGCCCCATCAGCCTCAGACCCCAAGCTACTAATCTCGCTCTCCGTGTGGCGGAGGTGAGTTCGCGGCGGAGGAGGAGCCTCGTCAATTCATCCTTGGCAGCCCCAAAAGCATCGGAGGCATCACCTTTGGCTTTCCTATGGCCCTTACTCATGGGGGCATACTGCACAATCAAAATAAAAATTCGAATATAACGACTCACCGACAAGTCAGGAACCACACCAAATTAACCGCAGTCACAAACCACGGAAATAAAAGTAAAAATCGTCGCGGAAATTCACAATAATCAATCAAAATCGCTTAGCCGAGTCACAATAAAATCAATTATTAACCCTGTAAATGGCAACACACAATATGGTAACCTCATACCCGCTAGTCTCTGTCCCACCTCAGACCACAAAACTGAGACAGCTTAAATTTACCCCGGGCAATCTCAAAAACATACTAACAAAACCAATGGCGGTACCGTTACTCTAGTAATACACGTTTTAACACACACGCAAAAATAAATTTGTCCGCTAATATCAAAACACGTCTGTTCACAGCCAATCACACAACTAGAATGGGCTAAGGATACAGTCAGCAATACAGATCGAGAGCACCAGTCGGGAAGGTAACAGGACTTCTTAGTGTCATTAACACCAAGAAAAATGAAAGTTCCAAAGAACTCAATGAATCGAGGCACACACGACTAGAAATGGCCCGTGATAGATTGAAAGCCAGGTATGATCGAGCAGCAAATGCAAACGGCTTCCATGAGAGACAACTGGTTCTACTCTACAACCCACAGCTGAAAACTAATTGAGATGGGCCTTATAAAGTAGTCAAAATGTTAAACGATGTGGTCTACAACATAGCCCGCGAAAAAAAATGAAAGTGGTACATCTTGAGCAGTGATGTGCAAAATTAAATTTTAATAGTGTTAGTGAGAACAAGGAAATTACTCTCACATACATAACTGCACATACATCCACTGCACATGTGAACTTGTCTGTGTCAGTGACAACTAAAAGCAAAAGCGTAAAAACTTCGCAAAATTATTTGTCTGTGCCTTAACAAAATTTGTGTACATTCACCACACATGTGCATTCATCACTGTCTCATTGGCGAATAAAAGCAAGAGCGTGAGAATGCGTGTGAGTTGATCGTGGACAAAAGTCCTATGACAAGCTCATGACTGATCTAGAGCGACTGGCGAGCTATGGGAAGAAAAATAATGAGCCTATTAGAGACGAACAGTGTTACGAAAATAAAAATGCCTCAAAAAAGAAAACACACCAGATCAGTGCCTTTAAAACTGTATTGTGGAACTTTGGTATATTTGGTATTATGTGTCACCATGTCAATGCCGTACTTATTGAAGTTATCTTTAGTCACTACCAATCCGACCATTTTTGTGTGTTACATTTGAATTAACGGATATGCAAAAGACTAAACTGTAAGCAATTAGGTATATAAAGAGGCTGCTTTACCTACGTCAGAGTAGTTATCGTTTTGCTGTCATAAAATAAAGTAGTGTTAAGCGTAGATAAAATTGTTGTATAAACGAATATTAAGTTGTTGTATTGAGATTAACTGTATAAAAGATAAAGTTAGCAAATAAAACTGTAAACAACAACAAAGTGATTTTTATTTTATTTTAGCGCAATTAAAAGAACTCAAACGTTTTAAGGAGGTTTAAACGCAACAATATTATACATGATTTTATTGAACTGGATTCAACACGGAAGATGTAGGACATCACCAGAGATACAAGTTTTAGTAGCTTTGCGATGTTGAAAACGAAGAGAAGTATGTAGAGAATTGCGTAATATTAGCACTCGAATTTGAATAAAATGTACTTTTAGGTTCAGGATGACGTAAGCCTTCATGGCCTTCTACAGCCAACAATCAGCAGAAGCTGTGCAAGAGTTGCTAGAGTTTTGGCCAAAGTTGCTAATATACAAATTAAAATGCTATTATTAGTTGAGGAAAAGAAAATAATTGCAAAACAGTTTAAAGCGATACACAACTTGCCTGGAATAATTGGTACTATTGATTGGACCCATCAATAGAAAAAGATTTTATTCGATAAATGTACAGGTAATGATATTTGGAGTATATTTTAAATGTTATTGCTTTATATATTTTTAAGGTCGTTTATTTAGTGATTCATTTCTAATATTGTTACGACAATAAGGTTGCGCACCACAGCGTTTATTACATCGTTAAAATAAATAAACAAAAGCTGCAAGAACAACTATACGTGCTATTTACAAATAACCAAATCTACAACAACAACTATTAGCAAAGACAAAGTAAATAAAAATAACACTGCTACAACAATAATTAAGCAGCAAAGAAAACAAGTAACAGACAATAAACAATCAACAACAAACACTAAGAGCTGAAAGAGGTAGATGTTTACATACGCATGACTACAAAAGAACTAAAAAAAATTTTAAGAAAGAAATGGAATCTACCTGAAATATCGAGAGGTTCGAGAGCTTTCGATGTGTTGTTTACTCAGCCATATAAAAAGCACATCGACGCGAACAGCAATCAGTTTATGTGTCGTAAACTCAGCGAGTGCAGTTTAAGTAAAGTAAACTCAGCAGGTTCAGTTTGTGTGAAGAGAGTTTATAAGGAGTAAGCTCGTGAAGCTAGTAGTGAAGTAAAAAACTAGTTTAGCTGGCGCTAACTCAGTAAAGAGAGTTAAGTGTGGATAACCTCTGGTTGAAAAGATTGTGATCGAACCTAAGTTATAACTACGATCGGGTTGGAAGATCTTTAAGTAGAAAGATCTGTCGAGTAATTGTTGTTGTTTACAAGATTGTAAACAGACGGAGTAATTAAGAATAGAAAATTGTTATTGCCTGTAAAGAGGTTATAAGTAGTGGTGCACAAAATTGTGTTGAATAAAGGATTTTTAATTAAAACCAAACACAAAATTTATTTTATTTTAAATACAATCTACGAACTCATAACAACACGTTTTTAAAAAGGTAAAAACGTAACAATATATAAATACTCAAATACCTTTTTATCTTTGTTAATGATGATTTAAGGATCTGCACCTGGAACGACCGTACATTGTACATAGGGTAGACACTGTTTTCAGCAGTACGCGAACCTTTTTGATCAGTAGACATACTTTATGTACTTCTTTTTGTACTTTTGTTTTGTGTTGAACGTTCTTAATAAAAATAAAAAAGTAATTCGAAATATCCCGATAAAGTATATATATCCGACGCAGTTTTAGAGCTCATGTGGCAGTTTCATTTTCGGACTTTTATTAATCTAAGATTGATTGACAATGTGGCTTCAAATCTTATTGTAGTAAAGTCAAATTTTTTAAACTTTTAACTAAAGGTATGGTCAGGTACATTGAACAATGTAGTGTTACTGGTAGAACTATTTTTTTTTTACAAAAATATCCCTTGTTTTTTTTTTTTTCTAAATTTTGAATGTCATAAAAATTGTTATATGTCATAAAAATTGTTATTTTATTATAAATACACTCAATCTTGTTTTAACACGTTAGATACATTCCAAATGATATAGTGGAAAAAATTTTGTGAACACAGAATCAGGTTTAAAATAAATAACGTTTGACACCTGACCCTGTTTGTACATAGTATTTACGTTCCAAACGATACCATACATAAAATCATGTTAACGCAGGATTAGATATAAATTAAATAAAACTATCGACAATTAAGAAACGTGCACTAAATAAAAAACAGCCAGCCCAGCCGATAACACCACCTTCTTAAATGTGTCTTGGGTACGGTCACATTGAGGAAAATATTTGTCATAAGCACTCTTTTATAGAAATATTTGTTTTTTATTATATATTTTTCAAAATTAATTATTAAAATATTTTAAAACTTTTTAACTATTATTTGTTTTTAAATAATTTTTGCAAGAAATGTTTCCATAAAATGTTTATATAAAGTGGTGGTTACGCTTGTTTCAACTAATATTTGCCCCAATGTAACCGTAAGTTAACATTCTGGCTAAGTATTCGATAGAATTACTATTGCAGAATGATCGCATTTTTATATTCTTCGTTGAACTAATTGTTATTCCATATTATTTAATAAATTTTTAAGGCGTTTCCATTCAATAAATAATAATGTACTTTTATATTATTAATAGCACTGCCAATTTTTCCTCAATGTACTTTTTTTTGTTAATTAAATATCTGACTTTCATATTTGTAAAGAGCAGGTTCAATGACTCAACTGGTGAATGTACTTAATAAGTACAAATCTGATATTACTGTTATCCAGGAAGTGAGATGGAATGGACATGGTGTCACGGGAACCCTTTACGGTGACGACATCTACTACAGCTGCTGCGATACTAAGCACGAATTTGGATGTGGTTTCGTAATTTATTACGAGAATCAAACATCCTATCTACAGATTCAACCCGCTGTATGAGCGTATAGCGGCATTCCGCTATAGCGAGATTCTTCGTCATAAGCCTTATTTGTTAAAATTTTTCTAAGTGATTTTAATTCCAGAATCGGAAGGTGTAATCTGGGTGTACGTGAGTCTTCACTGTGCGGCATAGCACACGGTGCCCCAATGGCACGAGTGAATACCATGCGTCCACCAACGCATACACCCATAATACGCACAAGTGAATATCACAAGTGAGTACCAATTTACCTTGGTGAGAAGTCGGAGACTATCTAATCTCCTGGCGTGATATGGGTCACAGCACCCGGTTGATGAGATGCAACACCACACCGAGCTCGCATTCTGCCTGCGTTAAGGTCAAAACCACAGCCACCGCGAAGCTCCCACAAGCGGGCCTACCTAACAATCGGGCAGAGATCGGGATCTCTGGAACTCCCGATTGCCGTGGCACTAGAATGAATACCTCTGGTTAGGCTTAGCGACACGTGTGTGTAAATACAAACACGTGCTGCCTCCAGTTTCAGGCTCACAACGGCCTCGGGCTGGTCGCCGGTGAACACTAATCGGCACGTTATATGGTAGTAAGTAGCACTAGGTTTCAACAGCTTAATATTCATAAGGTGGTGGTGGTTATTCCCAGACCAGTCAACGCAGAATAAAATCGACCACATCGTTGATAGCTCCACAAAAGAAGCTGGATATTAAAAAACTTCGCACGCAACAAGCTGCAAATTGCATGGAGAACGCTTTTATAAGTCTTTGACGGTCTACCCGCGGAGCTTTTCAAAGCCGGAGGTGATGAGTTGATAAGGAGCATGCACAAAGTTGTTAGTACCATATAGCTACATAAGATGAATGCATGCCCAGTGATTGGAATCTCAGTGTGTTGTGTCCTGTGCATAGGAAGGGATACAAAACCGCATTCGTTAACTACAGGGATATAAGTCTTCTTCCTATGGCATACACAATTTTGTCAGTGCTATTTGTGAAAGTTTTAAACGTAATGTCGGCAAATACCAATGCGGCTTTAGACCTGGTAAATTTATCATTGACTCAATATTCACATTATGACAGATCCGGAAAAAGACCCAAGAGAAGCAAATTGACACCTACCACCTATTCGTCGACCTTGCGTGTTAAGGTATTCAAGGCCATGTCTGAATTTGATATACCTTCAAAACTTATTAATAGTTGAAATTCGGAAGGACCTTTCTGAAGCGTTGGATACAAAACGAGGCTTTAGAAAAGGCGATAGTCTATCTTGTGATCTATTCAACATTTTGTTGGAAAAAATCCTACCTGATGCTGCAGTTTATACAACAGGCACAATCTATACCAGGAAACACATGCTACTTGCATATGCCGATGATACCGAAATCTTTGGACGTACAGCACGAGAGGTAACTGCGGTATTTTCTAGCATTGAAAGAGAATCGGCGAAAATGGGTCTGGCAGTAAATAATGAAGAAACAAAGCTTATGGTATCAACGAGCAAAGAATTGATGAGGTTAGGTCATTACATAAACGTTGGTGACCATAGCTTTCAGATAGTAAATGAGTTCGTCAATCTCAGAACCGCCATAAATACAACTAACAACATCAGTTTGGCGATAAAACTAGGAATATTTCTTCCCAATAGATGCTATTTTGGGCTGAGCAAGCAGTTTGGGAACAAAACTCTATTTCGATTGACGAAAATTACACTCTATAAAACGCTTATATTACCCGCGCTTTTATATGGCGCGTGGTACTTACTCAAACAGATAAAGCTATTCTTGGAGTGTTTGAGAAAAAAATTCTTCGATAAATATATAGGCCTATCTGCGTCAACGGAAAATGGATCAAATGAATCACGAGCTGTAGGAGCTTTAAGAAGATATTAATATTGCTAGGCGTATCAAAATACAACGGTTACGCTGGTTAGGTCATATAATTCGCATGAATGAAAATGCTCCAGCAAGGATATCTTTCGAATCAGTTCCGAGGAAAGGCGCAGAAGGGGAAGACCACAACTCCAGTAGAAAAACAAAGCAGAAGGCAAAAGTACAAACGACAGCAATAAATGTGTGGATGAAAGTGCAATGATTATAGAAAAATTATGTAAAATTAAAACAGATATTATATAAAATAAAAATAAAATATATATAAAAAAATAATAAATTAAATTATACATACCTTACATAGTAGGTAGTTGGATTACATAGAACAGAATGCTCTAACACAATGCTTCTGTTACCGCCTACAAAGCCTCTACTAAAATTTACTAATTTAACAATAGCTCAACACCGAGTATTAAATAGCTCCTCACTGCAATTTAATTTTAAGCCCCAAATACAAAATTTATTACAATTAAAGTTCTTGAGGTTTGCACTAATAATAATAGCCTAATTCAAAAATTAAATTCATCTGCGCCTCCTCAAGAACTTGACCTAGAAAACTGCAATATTTTTTCAGCTTGTTTTAGGCTATGGAGCATAAAGTCATTGTATAGGAAAAACAAAATTCAAAACAAAAAATTTTTCGCTCCACCCTAATATGCATACATGTGTATGTACATATGTACGGTGATAGACTGTGTCAAACCAGACAATAAAATTTCACTTTCAAGTGGTTTTAAAGATGGCGGAAGTGATTTGCCGCCGGGTAAAATTTGCATTTGTAAGCAGTTTTCAATTAACAAAAAATTGTTTTTTAACTTTTAAAAAAAAGTTTCGTGTATTCAAGGTTAAATTTTTGCTTCATTTTCTATATTGGAGATTTAATATATGAAACCTATTCAGTCTTCTAATTTCATTTGTTTCATCTAATAAAGAGATCGCCAATGGGTTTTGGTGATTGCTTAGTTTATTTACGTACCTAGAACTTTGTTTATTTCACTTAAAATAAAGGGTACACTCAGATCCCTATGAATTTGAATTTTGGTTATAAACCATGGGGCGCCAGAAATACTCCTTAAAGTTTTGGACTGATAGCGTTGTAATATTTTAATATTTGAGATACCGGCTGTTTCTCACAGCTGAATGCCATATGTCCATATGGGTTTTAAAATAACTTTATATAATTTTATTTTTTTCTCTAGACTATGTTGGGACTTGTTTCCAAGTAACCAGTTAATTTTATTGGTTTTCATATTAAGGTACTTCCACTTGTTTAGGATGCGGTATTTCCATGTGAGACGTTCGTCTATATACATTCCCAAATATTACACCCTGTTAGACTTTGGTAACTGCAGATTATTTATATACATATATTGGAGGGCATTCATCTTTCCTTAAAGTAAATGTAACATGATTAAATTTTTCTATATTTATAGTGATTTTCCATTTGTTGAACCATTGCTGCAGCGTGTTTAACTCCCTTTGCATTACAGATGAAACTTCTATGTGGCATTTATTGGTCGAGATTATGGCAGTGTCGTCTGCATAAGTAGCAACTTTGACATTATCGGATGTGGCCATATCAGAAGTATATATAGTGTATAATATTGGTCCTAAAACAATACCTTGAGGGACTCCGCTAAAATATATATATCATATATACTTGATACTTCGTCGTCAACTTTCACATAAAAAGTTCGACCACGCATATATTATTTTAGCAATGAAAAATGTGGGGCAGGTAGAATATTTTTTAAGTTTAAATAGTAATCCTTCGTGTCATACTCTGTCAAATGCCCGCTTTATGTCAAGAAATGCTGCGGAACAATAAATTTGTTTCTCTAGTGAATCCGATATTACTTTTACTTTTCTGTGACACTGTTCTGGCGTTTCATGTCGTCGACGAAATCCAAACTGGTGATCAGGCGTAATATTTTCTTTCTCTAAAATAAGTAATAGCCTTGTTACAAACAACTTCTTGAATATGTTGGAAAATGTAGTTAGTAGACTTATTGGTCTGTAAGATTAAATCTGGTTTTCCGGCTTGTTCGGTTTTTGGATCATTATAATTCTACTCTTTTCCAAATTGTGGGAAAATATGACAATCTCATAATAGAGTTATATATTAATGTTAAAAATAGAATGCCTTTCTTTGAAATTGATTTTGCAACTAAAGAGTCTATTTTATCATATCCTGGATTTTTGGAAATAACGTTTTGTACTTCTCTCAGAGAGATAGGTTTTATTGGTATATCCATTTGGTATGGAGATTCCAAAAGTGAATATACGTTATTTTCATGTACGGTATGTGTTGTCGGAAAAGGTTGATAAATTTGATGTAAATATTCAGAAAAGGCTTCAGCTTTACTCTTGCTGTTTCTGCACCATGTGCCATCTAATTTCATAACTGGGACATTTCTTTTTATCGGGTGTTTTAAGTATTTTGTTGCTTTATAAAGACTATAATCAGTATCTTTTGAGGCGTCCAAATTTTTCAGAAACATAGATACTTCATCATTTCTCAATTCTGCTATCCTCATTTTTAGATGGTTTGAAACTCTTTTAAAATTAGTTTTATCCAAAGGATTTCTACTTTGCGGCCAAATTCTTCGAAGTATCCGGCATTCCCGTATAAGTTGTTTTATTTCCATAGATATAAATACTTTTTGGCCTCTTTGCGTTTGCTGTAAAATAGATTGTAAATTTTTATTTATTATTTATGTAATAAAAAAATAACTTTTAAGAAATATATAAAGTCATGCTGATAAAAAAGCTATATATATCGTTTTTGCATTGACCAAATAAACTATAAAATTTTTTGCAAATATTTTTTAATTAATTTCTTATAATTTCATTCAGTTCATAATTTAGATGCATTTTTAGCTGTCCATAAATTTTGTAATATGGAAATTCTATTAATAGTTTTATTGGGGGATACTTTTGCTTCTCTACCTATCGATACTATTGGAAACAGGCTATAAAATTAATTGTCCACGATACAATATAATAGAGATCACACAATAGAGGTGAATAAACACAAGAACATATGGAATGGATGAAAAATTTTATCTAAAAAACCCTTTCCATTAAAAAATTCAAAATACATATCATTTCAGAAGTCACTTTGAATGCGAGCAATTAAGGCCTTCGACTCTGAGAGTAGTATTATATTGGTTTTAATATTCAAAGTTTAGTTATTTTATTAAATAGCTTACATTGCTTAAGAAAAATAAATATAAGTATTTGTATTCATATATTAAATTTCTTTACATAATAAAATAACAACAAACAAATTAAAAATAATGAAGATATATATAAATAAATTGTGGTTTGTTCGAATGCTTAAAACTGGAAAATGACTGTACCAAACTGGATACTTTCTTCTGCGATTTTATTCGTACTTGCTACGCGAAGGTTTAGGGAAAAAGAAAAGCCGAAAATTTTCATTAAATGGCGCTGTGGGGTGATCATTACTTTATCTCTGCTTCTGTTATAGGTATTTGAACAAGATTTAGGTATTTGTACTTCTAATACAAAATAAAGATGTAAAAAAGTTTAACTTTCTGAATTTGGTAAAAATGATTTCGTAGTTAATACATAGTGTCAGACAATAAGTGAGCGCATAATAATCGGATATTTTGGCATGGTACGTACCTTCCATACAAATAAATATTGATTTTTTTATATCTCGAGAGGAAGTTTCTGAATTTGGTTTAAATTACTTGGCAGTCAATACGAATCATCAGTTTAAAAGTGGGCGGAATTGTATAAGAGGGCTTGGAATCGTTCATACATAACAAAAAGACGTTTCATTTTATTGAGGCTTTAAGTCAATAAATAATCACTCTGAGAAAGTATACAAACAATTGTTATCCCTGAATAGCTGTCTACTTATGGACATACATAGATTCCTGGGCAAAGTCGGATGGTTAAAGCTAGTGAAGATATAATTAACATATCGCTCAGTTATTGTAACAGTGTCATAACTCAAAAAACGCGATTTTTTAGTTAAGTATTCTAAAATATGCGGAACATTGTGATGTATATTGTGAAAAATTCTTCGCGATTCGTATAAAATTATGAGCATAGGAGTTTATTCCCATTTCAATATTAAGTAATAGGAAATTGAAATTTAAAATAGCTCTCCTTTAAAATTATGACACTGTTTCAATAAATGAGCGGTATACATATCATCTGAAACTAGTAAAGTAATGTGATGAGCATTCTTTTTTTTAAATTTTGCAAATTTCTATGCTCACAGAAATATAGTGTAAATTTACATCAACCAATCACAAACAACGTCAGTCGCTTCAAACATATGAAAAATATCAAAAGCATTTTGATATTCCTCAAACAGGCACACAACGTATGCGTGTGGCTATTTTTTTTACTTTTCATGCATACATACACGACGTTTGCAAACAAATATTTGCCAATGTATCAGCGGTTGCAAACAAATGTTTACCAATGTATCAGCGGGAGATCGATTATTCGACTTTTTTCAAAAACCGATTTCCGAATAATTCGACAAATAGCAATTTCTTATGAACCGGTTTTCGGTTATAGATTTATCAAATAACCGGTTAACCAGTTCTGTTATTAAAATAAGATTCTTCTCAATTCTAGTTGCATTAGTAAATAAAATTGATAAATTTTTGTCCCCTGTTGTAGTTGTAGCAAGTAAGAATGCTGGAACAACGTGCGGCTCTTTTAGGGCCTTAACTGAAATTTCTTCTTCGACACCGCGAGGTCCTAATATTTCATCCAGTGATTCATTAGTATTTTGCAAGAGTTCTGCTTGCCAGCGCCTAGAGACTACTTGGTATAGAATCAAGTTTTCCTTGCTGCACAATGGCGTCAATTTCATAAACATATTCAAGGTTGTTAATAATTGCTAGTATCGAAGGCTTTTTCATCTTAGTATTTAAGGACAGTCAATATATCTAGATTTATCCTTTCCATCAATTTCCAAATATTTTCACACTTCAGAGGACATGTGTAGAGACATAAATGCATGCATTAGGTATGTTTACGCGCGTAGTGTATATGTCCCTTTGTTATTGATAAGAGGACGAAAGCTCCTTTCGTTAAGTTTTATTTTTATATGTTTGTATTATGTTCTTAATCTTACTTACTCTGTAAACCCCAAAGCGAACGGTATGTACCATTGTTTTTACTGAAAAAACACCAAAACTTTTAAAGAATATTTTATATTTTAAGACCCGAAATTGTAGTGGACGTTTTCGATAAAAAAGAAAAGTTTTCTAAAGTAAAAAGCTTCAATTTTTGATATAAGAAGGGCCAATATGAAATTATTATTGCAACAGTAGTAGTGAAAATGTATTTATTTATTATTATTATTATTATTGTTTTTTTTTAATTAAATAATTTTTAAATAATATAAATTTTTATAAAATCAGACCTGCAAGAGCATTTAATGTTAAATCCTGAGACAAAATAAATTAATTTATTAAAAATTAGTTATGCGTTTTAGTTGTGAAGATAAAAATACTCACTAGTAGTAAGAGATTGTTAAATAACAGAGAGCGCAAGCAAGAGAGTGCTGATCTTGTTAGTTACAAATTTTGTACCAGGAGAATGATAAGTAGCTTTTGAAAGCTTCTTTTGCTTTTATAATCATTTTCTCTACATGCTTTCATAAATGTCAAAATAAAAAGTTTTATACTAGAGATATTTATTAAGCAAATGTAAATATATCGAGCTTTAATAATAAAAGTGTTTCTTTTCTAAGAGAGAAAAATGTTTATAAATTTTTTTAAAAGGACTTTAACTGAGAAAAAGAAAAACAATGTAAAAACAGAAAGAGTTAGAAAAGTTTTAATTAAACTGTATCACAGTTTGTGAAAATATTTTTGGGTAGCCTTATGATTGTGTCAAACGAACACCTCCAAATTTTTCTATAATTTTTAAGATAAATTTTGTATTACCTAGGAATCCGCTATCAACGGAAAGCTCTAGAACCTCTAGAGCGTGGTATAATATTTTATCAAATTAATTGCGTTTTTAATTTTTGAAAAGAATATAGAAGAGATCAGACGGTGACAAAAATAAGAAAGTAGTGGTGCGTGTTAAGTAAAGATATTGTTAAATTTGAAAATAAGTAATAATTTAAAGTGAAAAAATTAAGATCTTGTGGATTAAGCTCATCGAATTTGCTATCCTGAAGAATATATATAATTCCTTTATTCCTTTGAAAAGATAAGCACATTATTCTTTAGATTATCTAGTCAAATCTTAAGAATTTTTTTCGCAGTACTCAGATTTAAAAATAAACCGCGATAAGTTAGAGGAAAGCAGCCCATAAAGGTTGCGGAAGTCTATAAAATCCCGATTATTTTTCTGTAAAGAAAACTCCATAAAAACCAACAAAAAATTGTTATTATCTGTGTAATAGGTGAGTTCTACCACTTCGTATCCTAATATAAGAAGCTAAATAGGAATCTAACGTATATAAGAGCCTGAGAAGAATCATCCACATCATCATCTTCTAAAGTAAAAGCATCGCTACATCAAATAAAATTTAAATGACCTCAACATAAGTTTGAAATGAAAAATTAAGATTATTTTATTTTTACAACATGCAATTATTTGTACAAACTGATACGTAATCATACACATAAACTTCCTTAATTATATAAATTAAATTCTAGACTATGAAGTAAAAAGAAAAGAAAAAAAACTTAAAATTAACTAATTCTAAATTTAAATTATGAAACCTAAAGCATAAATTCAACTAATACTATTACTAAAATCATAGTTTAATATTCTATATAAAATATGTTATACCTAACCTAAAACTTAATTAATTTCTCTAAAACCTTCTTATAGGTATTCAAAATAATCATTTATATTTAGTCTTTAAAGTACATTCTTCATTATTCAATAATGTTCAGTGGAACTTTAGTTTTCCTTAAGTTTTCATATTTCGTCATATAAATAATGGAGAATATGCTTTTGTCTTATTATTAATTTAAAAATGTCTACATTATTTAAAAACATTAACTATTTAGAACTTTAGTTTCTAAAAATTAATTTAAGAACTGATATGTGCTAAAAAGTATTAAAATCTATAAACTTGATGATCATTAATTTGTTTTAATTGAATTATTACCTATTATACTAATGCTATATATATCATATATCACCTTATAACACTAACACAAGCACACTCATAAAAATTATCTAAAACCTATTCAGCCACCCACATCAACAGAGCTGTATGATGCGGTAAGTGATATCGAACATGTTTGATCATACATTTGTTTGCAATAATTATAAGAAATAATAACCAACAACAGGCAATATTCTCTCTTATTTTGTAAGATTTATGTAAAATGTATGTTCTTGTGTCAATTCCATTTGTTTTTTTTAGTATGTTTATTTTTATTCGCTTTTTAGTTTTGTTGGTTTTTGTTTCTATATTTATAAGAATTATACTCAAACGTAATTAACTACTTGTGAAACGTGAACAAAATTATTTACGCTTTAAAATTTTGATATATATGGCATAAATATTTATTAAATATGAGTAAAATAATATAATTATATTTAGATATCAGAAAGAGTTTTGAATAGTATGAATATTTTCAAAGATTTATATATTTTAATACAATTTTTTTTACGTTTAAAATGAAATTCTAAGATTTTATATTAGGGGCTTAGTGAATCATGTAGTTAAAGAGCATCTAGTCATCCCTGTCTTTCCACCAAGATTCACCACAAATAATGAGTCTATAATAAAATTTTTTGTAATAGGAATAGAATTTGATTAGAAAAGGACCAAACTCCCCCACCCGACTGAAACTCCCGCTGTTCTTTTTTCATATTCAAATTTAAAGTGTCAGAACATTGTGTTTTTGGTCCTTTTAGTATTGTATTGAGTATACACTAATCCAATGCAATTATACGTGTACGTTACAAATAAATATAATAGCGTCCAACGTGGGGCTGGCTCGCTGAACTTAAAAGCTTAGTAAGTTCCACTGTAACGAGGGGCCGTACTGATTAAAACTTTTCGTTAGTGCTACTTCGGCATTGTGCTGTATTGACTGAAATTTTTGCTTGTGTTACTTAAACGTAATTCTAACTCGAATAAGACTTTTAACACTTTGTACACAGTGACGACACCAATGACAGCTAAAAAAGCTGTCAGCTGTTTTTCTTTCTTCACAACAATTTACAACTCAGCTGGAGTAAAAGAAAAAGCAACATTATTTTTCATAAGGAAATAAAGCAGTGCGAAAAGCAGAAAATATATATGCTTTTTCGTACGTGTATGAAAAAAAAAGTAAATAAAAATAAAATTTAATGTAGTAAAAGTGAATTGGTTGTATTTTTTAAAGATATAAAAAATGTTATGTTTTATTTAATGAAATATATGTACTTTTTTCAACTAATATATGTAAGTAAAAAATGTGGAATAAGTTTTAACATTAATTTTAACCAAAAACATTTTCAGAATACAATAATAAAACAAAATAAAAAATTTTACAGCTCAGCTCGAAAAAAAGAGATAGCTATATTATGTCAATATTTACTATCTCGTGTTTCCCTACTGAGTTGTAAAATTTGTTGTATGGTTGTTGTTATTTTTGTTGCGATTAAATGACCAATTTGCTTTAAAGTGTATGAAAGAAAAGTTCTAATATGATAATTTAGACTGTTCTAAAATGCTTAAAGACAAATATTGTATATGTGCAACACTCCATAGACCGGTTTTCTTTACATAGTTAGTCGAATAAATCTTTCAATAAGTTAAATTTGTCAAGCACAGTCTACTGAGAAAACACCCATACAACTATGTATGTTAATTTATTTATTTTTTGGTGAAATATCAGAACAATTACTTGTTTTGAAAAAGTTAAGATTTTGATTGTTTTTTTTTTTTTTTTTTTTTGAGAATTCTATTTTATTTCGAAAAGGTCATAGGTGTGTACTACATATTTTACGTATACTTCTTAAATTTTATATTTTTTGAATTAAAACAATTTGGTGTATAAAAATTTGCTTATTAGCATTTTCGTTTTTTTTTTTTCGAAAATTTATTGAGAAGTTTATTTTGTGTTTCTTTAAGAGTGATTTTGATATTCGTATCAGTCTTAATTTTTAGAAAATAACAAGCTTCATATTATTTTTCTTGTTTAATTGAGTTGTAATATTTTTTATAAAGAATTTTTTGGTTTGGATAAAATATTGAAGCGTTGTATTACATTTTAGTTTTTAGAAGTTTTTTTTATAGAGATTTTTTGTCATTGGTCTGGTAGTTGATTAGACTTCAAAATGACAGCTGAAAGAACACCAACACCATCCAATTTACCTCCACCATTAATACTTGCTCCGTTGAGCATTGAGCCTTCCATTTGTCATATATGCAATCAAACGATGATTGAGGGAGAGGATTGTTTAATTATTAATCAGTGTTCTCATGGTTATCATAGGATATGTATTGAGTCTCATTTGTCGAATAGTTCGAAATGTTCGGTTTGCAAACGTGCGTGTCAATTTTCTGAGTTGAGGAAGTTAGTTATTAGTTCGCTGAAAGAATCAACTCGATCTTCTAGAGGTAAAAGTAGAGGCGCAATGGCAAAAAAGTACAAAACCAGGAACAGTAATCGTAACTTGTTTCAGGAAGCTAATGTTCAGACCAATCGTTCGGATTCGGATATTGCGGAAGATAATCCACGTCAGGAGATTCAAATTCTTCCGAATTTTAAAAATGAGAATGTGATACCTTCGCCACATTTGAGAACAGTTCAAACACCGCCTTTAGGGTCAGCTGGTATTGATTACGTTCAATTGAATCAGTTAATCGAGGCTAATGTAACTCGCATTCTTAGTAATTGTAATTTAATACCTAATTCTGGCAACAACAATAATATCCCAGGTGGTAACAACGTCTAAAGTCAATTTTAACAACAACATAATCATCAGTCTAATGTTAACACGCCATATGTTTCACCAATTGGTATGTCGTCTTCTAGTAATGGTAATATTCATGCAGATAAGATAGCGTCTGTAATACAGAACTGGAACCTTAAATTTGATGGGTCTCCAAATGGTCTACACGTAGAGGAGTTTCTGTATCGCAATTTTACAGCCGTCTGTTAATATTTACATATTTTACTGACAGGCAAATCGCGTGAATGGTACTGGAGGTATCATAGAAGAGTACCTTCAATAGTTTGGAATGACTTTTGCGTCGCGTTAAAATGTCAATATAAAGAATTTAAGAGCTCGTACGATATTAGAGAGGAGAGGAGGAGAATATTTCCTAAACGAAGAAAGCGTTCGGAGAAACTTGGCTTTGAGGAACCCAAATACGATGCCACGCAGATATGTTGCGGGAATAGACGTGGATGATGATATTGTTAATGACTCCGAAGAATTATCTTGTTCCGTAGATGCGATTCAAAACAACGAAATTTCATCAAGATGTTGAAATTGCGATGAAATAGGACATCTTTGGCAAGACTATTTGGAAGACAGAACCGTATTTTGTTACGGATGTGGTGCGAAGGGAATTATTAGCCACACTGTCAAAAGTGCACGGCAAAAAAGCAAGCAGTTTCAACAAACTTCCGGCAGCCAAATCTGTCGAAAGACAAAACTTAGCCTGTTCGAATAATAATCTTATCAAATTTGACAAATCCACCGGTGCTGACCCTGAAAAGGTTTCTAATAACAAAATTACCATGCTAAATTACCGGATGATAACGTTAATAATGATATTTCTATAATAACAACGCCAAAACTACCATATCACAGAAAATGGGAAATTTATCGCAATAGACGGAAGAGAATATTTAATGTTTACTCTGTAACCAATAGTTATTTTAGGAAGCCTAAGAGATCAAGGTTACGTTTAAGTAAATTCTATAGGAATCGGAAAATCTGTCGATAAATTCTTATTTCTACAATAGTATCAAATCTGAAAGATTTGCGTTATTACGCCAAGGTTAAATTTTTAGATTTCGAGGAACTTGGTCTCCTTGACACTGAAGTCAGTGTTAGTTGTATTGGTTCGAACCTTGCTGGGTTTGAGTTTTCGAAATTTTAAACTGTACGAAGTGTAAACATGATGTTAAAACTCTGATGGGCAGTCCCAAACAGTTTGTGGTTCGCTTGATGTCGAAATAAATGTTAAGGAAAAAAGTAAACTTTTAAGACTTTTTATAATACCATCTATTTCTCAAAGATTAATATTAGGCATTGACTTTGTAAAGAACTTTGAACTTTTTCCTGATATAGTTGGTTCCGTAGATATTAGTACTTGTGGAGAATTTTTTAGTATATTTTTTAATAATCTCCGTACTTTTTCGAATGAATGTAAGACGAAATGTAATTCTCTAAACTCGCTAGGAACATCTTTTGATGAAAAATACTTCCCACTGTCAAGCCGTCAACGGCAGCTTAATGCAGTCATTCATTTATTTCCAAACTTTGAAAAGCTAGGCCTTGGGCGGACAAACATCATCAAACACTCGATTCATATTGGAAGTGCTATATCAGCTAAGTCCCGATTTTACCCAGTTTCTCCGGCTGTCGAAAAATTTATGTATGCGGAACTTGATCGTATGTTGTCCTTAGGAGTAATAGAGCCTTCCAACTCACATTGGAGCTCTCCAATGAGGTTAGTTGTTAAGCCGAATAAAGTTCATCTACGTTTGGATGCTAGAAAAGTCAACGCCGTCACAAAGAAGGATGCTTATCCTCAGCCAAATATTGAGGGGATATTCGCAAGGTTACCAAAGGTAAATTGGATAACGAAACTTGATCTGAAAGATGCCTATTGGCTGATGGCCTTAGATGATGAGTCCAAAAGTCTAACAGCATTCACAGTCCAATGTAGACCCCTCTATCAGTTCGTTGTAATGCCTTTTGGGCATTACCGCAGACGATTTGTCGATTGATGGACGAGATCATTCCACCTAATCTTAAGAATTCTGTGTTTGGGTATCTGGATGATCTAGTTATCGCATCAGAGAATTTTAACACTCACCTAGAGATTCCCGTTTGAATAGCTTCTCAATCCAGAAAGGCATATCTTACCTTGAATATATCTAAATCAAAGTCTTCTGTTACTCAGATTAAATATTTAGGTTACGTAATAGGAAATGATGGTATAATGACGGATCACGATAATTTTAGAGCGGTAACCGAATGGCCTGTTCCAAAGATGCTGAAACAAGTTCGAGGTTTCCTTGGATTGGCGGGGTGGTATCGTCGCTTTATAGAGAATTTTTCAACAGTAGTACACCCGATTACTGAAGTCTTATCGGCGAAAAAGGCTTTTAAATGGACAGACAAAGAACAGAAAGCATTTGTAATGTGAAAAAGCTGTTGACCACAGCACCTGTACTTGCAAACCCGGATTTCAGTAAGAAATTTTATCTGCACTGTGAAGCAAGTGGTTTCGGGATAGGCGCGGCTTAGGTGCAGTTGGATGACAATAGAGAGGAATATGAGCAAAAAGTTAAATTCGGCGCAAAAAAACTACAGCGTGACGGAAAGAGAATGTTTGGCAGCGATAGGAGCAATTAAGCGCTTTAGGTGCTATCTGGAGTTACAGGAATTCGAGGTAATTACAGACCACTCAAGTCTCACATGGTTAATGCGACAACCAGATTTATCTGGTAGATTGGCAAGATAGGTTTTTAAGCTTCAATACTATAAATTTACCATAAGCCAAAGAAAAGGTAAAACCATGTTGTCCCAGATGCCCTGTCGAGAATTCCAACAGCTGAAGTATCTGGCATAGAAACTGCTGAGCCTGAAATAGACCTTGATTCGCCTTATGTTGATAACTCGGATTATCAGGAATTAAAACAAAGAGTCAATGAAAACATTTCAAAATATCTAGATATTAAAGTATATATTTATTATAGAAGAAATCACTACAATGGACAAGAAGAAGACGAACAATTATGTTGGAAGCTGTGGGTACCATTACGGTTACTTAAAGATACCATATGTCGAGCTCCTGATTCTCCTATCACTGCACATAGCGGAATGACAAAGACTCTAGAGTTACTAAGACGACATTTCTTTTGGCCTGGTATGGTAAAGGATGTTCGCGACTATGCGCGAGAAAGTGAGTTATGCAATAAATTTTGTAACAAGGCCACCCATGGGTAACCAAATTATACCTTTACGACTTATATCGACCTCATTAGCCCATTATTGGCATAGTAAAAATGGTCACATCGGTCTTCTAATTGTGTTAGACCATCTTAGTAAGTTTAATTGGCTTTGCCCTTGAAAAAGTTTACATCCAAAAGTATACAGGATTTTCTTCAAAAGCAAATTTTTCATACACATGGGGTACCAGAGATCATTATTAGCAACAACGGCAACCAATTACGAGCGAATGAGTTTAATGCTTTTTTGACCACATACGGTATTAAACACACCTATACCGCGCTCTACTCTTCCCAATCCAATGCCTCTGAACATGTTAACAGGTCACTTTTGGCGGGAATAACAGCGTTTTGCATTGAGAAATTCTTATCATTAGTCTATTTTGCACTGTTTGGCTTTAATATAATCACACATGCAACATCTTATAACTTACTAAGAAATCTGAAAATCCTTGATGAACCAACTGCAAAAGTTTTAAGAGAAGACAGTCTGCATCTGCTAAGACAGGATATCAGAAAACTTATTCGGAAAGCTGACCTGGAAAATAAAATTCGTTATAATATGCGAACTAGGCCGCAAAATTTCAAATTAGGTCAAGAAGTACTTAGGAGGAATTTTATTCAGAGTAATGTTGAGAAGCAAATTATTGCAAAACTAGCACCTTTGTTTTTAAAAGCAAGAATTAGGGAAAAAGTAGGTAATCATTATTATATATTGGAAGATATGCAAGGCAAATTAATAGGAGAGTTTGATAGTAAGGACATCAGAGCATAAACGTCTTTTCTCCAAAAAATTTTTACTCATATAGCTCGAAAATTTCTTGGTTTTGTAATGGATGTTTTGATAAAAAAAAGAAAAATTTTCTAAAGTAAAAACCTTCAATTTTTAATATAAGAAGGGCCAATATGATATTATTGTTACCACCTTATTATTACAACAGTAGTAGTGGAAATGATTTTTTTTTCTTTTTTTTAATTAAATAATTTTTAAATAATATAAATTTTCATAAAATCAGACCTGCAAGATCATTTAATGGTTAAATCCTGAGACAAAATAAATTAAATTTATTAAAAATTAGTTATGCTTTTTAGATGTGAGAATAAAAATACTCACTAGTATAAAAGATTGTTAAATAACAGAGAGCGCAAGCAAGAGAGTGCTGATCTTGTTAGTTACAATTTTTATACCAGGAGAATGTTCAGTAGCTTTTGAAAGTTTCTTTTGCTTTCACAATTATTTTCTCTATATGTCTTAATAAATGTCAAAATAAAAAGTGTTATACTAGAGATATTGAAAGGCAATCATTTACACTAAGGAAAATGCTGTATGTAGATTAATAATATTTGTTAGGCAACTGTAAATATTTGGAGCTTTTATAATAAAAGTGTTTCTTTTCTAAGAGAGAGAAATGTTTATAAATTTTTTTTAAAAGGACTTTAACTGAGAAAAAGAAAAACAATGTAAAAAAAGAAAAAGTTAGAAAAGTTTTAATTAAGCTGTATAACAGTTTGTGAAAATATATTTGGGTAGCCTTATGATTGTGTCAAACGAACACCTCCAAATTTTTCTATAATTTTTAAGATACATTTTGTATTACCTAGGAATCCGCTATCAACGGAAAGCTCTAGAACCTCTAGAGCGTGGTATAATATTTTATCAAATTAATTGCGTTTTTAATTTTTGAAAAGAATATAGAAGAGATCAGACGGTGACAAAAATAAGAAAGTAGTGGTGCGTGTTAAGTAAAGATATTGTTAAGTTTGAAAATAAGTAATAATTTAAAGTGAAAAAAATTAAGACTTTGTGGATTAAGCTCATCGAATTTGCTATCCTGAAGAATATAATTAATTCCTTTATTCCTTTGAAAAGAAGCGGTAAGCACATTATTCTTTAGATTATCTAGTCAAATTTTAAGATTTTTTTTTTTTGGATTGCTGCATTAATTTTTATCTTTTTTTCATTTCTTTTTCTACCACACACCAAAATTTCGAACGAATCTCGTCGTTTGGAAGTTCACCGCCAACCTGTTGAAGGACCCTTGGACTAACCGAAGTTGAAGCGTGACGAGAGTCTCTGGGTCTGTCGTCTTTGCAAAAGTGAGCATGCCTTGCGGAAATGCGCCAGGTTTCGCAAGATGTCTGTGAGGGACCGATGGGAAAGCATTAAACGGTTTCGCTACTGCTTTAATTGCCTCGCTCACTCCCACATGAAGAACAAATACTTTATCTGTGAGCCATGTGCGGAGTGGAGGCCAGAGCACCATACCTTCCTCAACAGGCATAAGAACTCACTTTCGACGAAGAAGTCTACACCCTGTGCTGACGACAGTCCTGGAACATCAGCTACAGTAAAGCGTGCAAGCCGTCGCCGACGTTATAAACGTGGTACCCCCCGACAGCAGTTCTCTCCATCACTGCTGTCAACACTTTCAACAACAGCAACCATCGACTGTACTACAGCAATCCAACCATCTGCAGCCCGGATCTTATCAGACAGGATCTCAACATCCGGCGACGGTTATTACATATGTCATGTCCGGGCGCATTGTTTAAATGACCAAGTTGTGATTTATTTATTTGATTTTTCCGAGACTGCATGTAATTTCTTGTCTTCTTATCTTAGACGTAAATCTCAGGTTGTTCAATATAGGGATGCCAGGTCTAATCCACTTTATACAACCAGGGGTGTTCCTCAAGGCTCTATAATTGGGCCACTTTTATTTTGTCTTCTTATTAATGTTTTGCGGGATATTCTTTCTAACTGGGATATTCACATGTACGCTGATGATGTACAACTGTACAAATGCGCTGATGCCATTGATATCATAAGTTCCATTATGACATTAATGATGATTTGGATATTATCAGCAAATGGGCAATGGCCAATGGACTATGTGTTAATCCACCTAAGTCTAAATGTATTATTTTAAAAAGAACTAGCGAAACTTTTAATGTTTCTTATCCGATAATGATTAATGGCAAACTAATTGATATTGTAACATCGGCTTCAAATTTGGGTATAACATTTAATAACAAGCTTACATGGAAAAATCATATCGGCGTAGCAGTGGGAAGGATTTATAGCATGCTTCGTAACCTTCGGGTTGTCAAAGATTCAACTCCATTTGTCGTACAAATGCTTCTGGCAAAAACTTACCTTATTCCTACTCTTATATATGGTTCTGAATTCTTTGCGAATTGCGATAATGAAGGCCTTCGCAAACTTAAGGTTGCATATAACAACATAGCTAGGAATGTTTTTCTGAAGAGTCGTCGGGAACACATATCCTTTTATGCTAACCAAAATAACCTTATGACCTCTGAAAACTTATTGAGACTTAGGTGCCTGATTCTCTTACATAGAATTATCATATCCCATCAACCTCCATATTTATATAAGAGAATTACATTCACTAGGTCTAATCGTGGGAGAAGGATAATTCAGCAAAGGTTTATAAGCCTCTTGTCGCAGCGAGAGTTTTCATTTATACAACAAGTCTTTGGGACTCTTTACCAAGTCATATTCAGAACATTGGCAACGTCAACGCTTTTAAAAGGAGGTAACTACATTTTTGCAGATCAGTTAAATATCTTAATATGTTTCTAATTATGCTTCGAATTAAATTGTGGTAGTTTCTATTCTTAAGTTAGTTTTAAGACTACTATAAACTATTATGTCCTTAAATTTAAGAGTTTTTTATGATTTACTCACTAACACTATAATATATAAGATAAAGGGTCCGCCAAATAAATTTTTCTTTTTTGAAAATGCTATAAAAAAAGTACTGAATATTTTCTCAAATTTCTTTTTTATTTGAAAGTACAATCCTCCCAGTTAATAATGGAAAATAATTTCATTCAAATGGCTGCCTCGGCTGGCCATGTAGTAGCCTACGCGATCGGTCCAATTTTTCAGCACATTATCGATTGTATGCAACTGTATTTCACCAATGGCTTCACGAATATTGTCCTTTAAAGCGTCAATTGTCTCTGGCTTGTTGGCGTAACACTTATCTTTGACGGCACCCCACATATAATAGTCCAACGGTGTCAAATCGCAGCTCCGATGTGGCCAAACGACATCAGCTCTAAGGTTGATAATGTGATCTTCAAACACAGGGCGCAAAACATCGGCTGTGTGGCACGTAGCGCCGTCCTAGTGATACCAAATGTTGTTAATATCCTCCTCTTCAATTTTTGTGAACAAAAATTCGTTCAACATGGCCCGATAACAATCGCCATTGACTGTAATGGCCACTCCTTGCTTATTTTTGAAGAAAAATGGCCCAATTATGCTTCTGGACCGAAATCCGCACCAAACAGTGACTCGTCTTGTGTGTATCGCCTTTTCAATGCATGCGTGCGGGTTTTCTGCGCCCCAAATGCGACAATTTTGCTTGTTTACATACCCGCCAAGATCAAAATAAGCTTCATCTGAAAAGATTATTTTTTTGGCAAAATCGGCACTTCTGTAAGTCGATCGCAGGCCCACTTAGCGAAGCGTATACACAATCATATTCGTTCAGCGGAAAAATAAATAAGCACCAGTTGAAAAAAAAAAACGTTAGATGGCGGCCCCATATTAATCTTGTTGTGTTAGGTCTCAAACGAATGTATAAAATAAATCAATAAATAAATAAAAATATGTATATGTATATGTATATGTATATGTATATGTATATGTATATGTATATGTATATGTATATGTATATGTATATGTATATGTATATGTATATGTATATGTATATGTATATGTATATGTATATGTATATGTATATGTATATGTATATGTATATGTATATGTATATGTATATGTATATGTATATGTATATGTATATAAGTATACATATA
>JAKWBJ010000383.1:102500-114331 GCA_023159175.1 Wohlfahrtia magnifica | reverse complement strand
AGAGCTGAGAATCAAAAACTTTTGGCTGAGGTACGAGAGCTAGATAACGGAAAGCTGTTGACGCCGGCACAGGAAACTTCTAAAGTTTAAAATCGGACTTCTGTGGCAAAAATTGAAACGAAACTCGAGAAAACTTCTACTGAGCTACTACAAACCTGTAGAGCTGAAATTCGAGAAACTTCTAAAGCCGATAGTCAAAAACACTTGGCTGAGGTACGCGAGACTTCTGGAGCCAAAAACCAGAATTTTCTAGCAAAAATTCAAAAGAAACTTGAAGAAGCGTCGAGTGCAACAAAAGAGAAGCTGCAAGATATATATGAGACGGTAAGCAAAAGGGTTGGTGACATCGACGCAAGAGTGACAAATACAATTTTGGCGTTAAAAGGTGCTGAAGCACAAATTTAAGAAACCATTCCAGCCAGCGGCAGAATCAATTACAACGACTTAATGGTGGCGCTACAGCGTAAATTTGGCGACGAGCACAAACGCGATTTGTACCGCATGAAGTAAAGGTGCCGAACGCAAAAGGCTAATGAGCCACTTCAAGCTTTTGCAATGGAAGTCGAGAGGTTGGTGCAGCTAACCTATCCAAGGGAAAATCAACTACTAGTAGACGGAATCACAATATCAAAGCCACAAATACACAAGGTACGTAATTTTAAAGTTGTGGCAGAGAAAGATGATGAAATCAACAAAATAGGGGAGGTGGTAAAGCGACCATAGCTGAGCAGAAGTCGAAATTGATTAACTGTGGAAAGAGCAGTAACTTCCAGAGAAACTAAAACGCCACGCAAAGCGTCAAGATTCGTCTCACTATCGCGAAATAATAAAAATCCATAGAAACTGTAAAGCGCCAGGCAAAAGGTCAAGATCTGTCTCACCACCGCGAAATAATAAACGGGCCAACTACCATCAAACAACAAAAGAGTCCCCGTTAAACTAAAACGCGCTGACACTGAGGGGCAAGAGCTAGCTCCCACAAGTAAGGGCCCCACAATCTCCATATCAGTGATGCAGAAAAATTACTCCAACCTTACAGCGTGTGGGTACATTAATGACAGACAATACACCTTCACTATAGACACCGGTGGACACAGTCTATAATCAGACCCGATATAGTAAAAGGAAAGTGTGAGTACTCAATAATATCAGACTACGAAGAGCTACTGGAGAGTATGCCACCGTCTACGAAAAAATTGAGGTGAAATTGACTAGAGCGAACATTACTGTAAGCCATATTTTTATTGTTGCCGATATTATAGACGAGGTTATCATTGGTGCCGTCTTTATGAGAGTTCATGGCATCAATTTGAATATGGGGCAACAGATAATGAGTTGGCGTAATGTAGATATACCTCTTGACGTGGGATACCAGCATATAGAAGATTAGTTACTGTCAAACGACCAAAATTACCACCTCAGACGGAGTCATTAATATGGGCGCGTATAGAGGGAGATTGTGCGGAGAACCGCTTGTGGGTAGTAGAACCAGCAGCAATTAAGGTGGACTTATTGTTAGCAAAGGCCCTTGTCAAATCTAGTAAAAGGAAGAATAGCCACAGTGAGAGTACTCAATTTATCAGGCCACGAAAACTTCATTAGTGAAAACTTCGAAGTAGACCAATGTGCACTAGTAGAGGCGGTAATAAACAACTTGCAAATATATCAGCCAAGAACCAACAGATATTCGACGAAAACGTAGAGAAATGGGTAGCAGATCTAGCAGGTTCAGAAAGAAATAAAGCCAAAAAGTTGCTAAAGAAGTACGCCTGCGTATTCGCCACTAAAAATAAAAGTCAAGGTAGAACAGCTATAGTCAAACTGAAATTAATACTGGCGAAGAGAGACCGATAAAACAAGCATCTAGAAGTATACCTCTGGCAAAACGTAATGAGGTTCAGGTGCTGGTCAATGAAATGGAGAAGAGCGGTGTAGTTGAACCATCATCGAGCCCTTAGAGCTCACCTCTAGTCTTAGTTAAAAAGAAAGATGAAATAAAAGATTCTGCGTAGACTACAGAAAGCTGAATGATGTCACTAAAAAGGACAGTTACCCGCTATCAAAAACTGACGATACGCTCGACCCGTTAGCGGGTATTGGCAGGTAGAGATCGCAGACAAGGATAAGGAGAAAACTGCCACATTCGAACGGCTTATGAAGCGCATACTAAAAGGGCTCCATTGGAAGACTTGTGAGGTCTACCTCGATGACATAATAGTGATGGGCAGAGCGTTCGACGAACACCTCGAAAACCTGGCAGAAGTCTGCAACGAATATCAATGGCTAGACTAAAATTAAATATAAAGAAATGTGCACTGTTCCAAAAGCAAGTCAAATATATGAGGCATCTAGTCACATACAAGCAGGCATCTAGTCAAAGGGCTGGCGTCGTCCCCAGAATCTTCATGAATTACGTAGCTTTTTGGAACCCTACATATATTTCAGACGCCTCGTGGCTAATTTTGCGAGCGTGCCAGCAGATCATTCCGCACTGAGATAGCTGCTGCAATTTAAGAACCCTGACGTAAAACTGGCACCTTGGATTGAGCGCCTCCAAGCTTGTGACTTTAGCATTGAACACTGAAGAGGCATAAAACGTGAAAACGCTGATGCTCTCTCATGTCGGTCTTGTAATCTGGAATGCAAACATTGTGTGAAAGCTGAGCAGAAGGAGTCCATCATTGATATTGGGTAAAGCAAATAAATGCAGACGAAGATTGGTCAGGAGCGCAAAGGAGTGACCCAATATTGGTAAAGATTATATCAGCAAAAGAAGAGGACAGATGGCCCAACCGCAATGAAATATCAGCAGAAAATCCTCTTACAAAACCGTATTGGGCACAATGAGACAGTTTGAAGTTGATTAATGGGCGCTTATATCGACATTAGGAAAGTGCAGATGGCAAAACTTCATCAAACCTAATAGTGGCGCCTTCCTCCAATATGAAAGAAGTCTTAAATGAGTTCCATAATGGAGCCAGCGGAGGACACCTTGGGGTGACAAAGACTCTGGAACAAATAAAACAACGCTTTTATTGGGTTGGATTTCAGCAACCAGTAGCGGATTGGATAGCAAACTGTACTCAGTGTATTGCAGCTAAAGGTTCAGTAAGAAGAAATCATTATGTTCTCGTCGTGATAGATTATTTCAGCAAATGGCCGGAAGTATATGCCATACCCAATCAAGAGGCAAACACAATTGTAAATGGTTTTGTGAATAACTGGGTATGCCGATATGGGGTTCCAATAGAACTACATTCCAATCAGGGTAGAAATTTCGAGTCTGCTTTATTCCAAGAAATGTGTGAGACATACGGTTTTAAGAAGACTCGAACGACGCCGCTTCAGCCACAGTCTGATGGAATGATAGAACGATTTAATCGAACCCTGGAGAAATACTTGCGAAAAGTGGTAAGCCAGCATCAGAAAGATTGGGACGAACACCTACCGAGGTTTTTACTGGCGTACCGATCAGCTGTTCATGCTCAACATCTAGATCAGCTGCCAAGACCATCTTTGGGACTGAGCTAAAACTCCTGGTCACTCAGAGTTTGTTGCTAATCCTGCCACAGAGAGGAATGCCACCTATGCTGAAAAACAAGAAAGCCTCAATGAACTTCACGAACCTGTGCGCTCACGAATAAAAATGGTCAGCTATAGAATGAAGGCCAGAAATGATCGTGCAGCAAATAAGGAGGGCTTCCATGAGGGACAACTGGTTCTACTCTACAAACCACAACGTAAGAAAGGATTATCTCCAAAGCTGCAAACTAACTGGGATGAACCTCAAAAGGTAGTCAAAAGGTAGTCGTATACAGAATACAAAAGAACAATACCCCGCGATCAAAAATGAAAATGGTATATCTAGAGCGACTTGCGAGTTATGGGATGAAAAATAATGAGCCTATTCGCGACGAACAGGTATAAGCGGGAGGCAGTGTTACGAAAATGAATATGGTGCAGAGGAAATTCACCACATATGGACTTATTGCGGTATTTTAGCTATGGACTTTATTGGTTTGTGTCGGAGCTTGCCATAAAAGGTGGCGAATTGCATTTTTAGTTAGCCAGTTATCATTTGGCTATCACAAAGTAAAGTCAGTTTAGGCGCAAATAAAAAGTGTTGTAAAAGCGAATATGCTGTATTAAGAAAAAGTATACAAAAGTTATAGTGGAATTAATAGAGACCATAAACACAACAACAAAGTAGAGTCTTATTTTATTTTAGCGCAATATAAACGAGCTTAAACGTTTTAGAAAGGTTAAAACGTAACAATATGTTCAAAGGAACATACATAATAGGAATATATACTAGATTTCACTTATGACCCATTTAAAAAATTTTCATATACATACACACATACATGGAAGATCAAAAGCAAAAAATTTTGTACAAAAATATGGAGCAATAAAAATGTGGGAAATCCCCAAAAGTCGACAGTAAATAATAAGCCAATAGAAGTTTTCACGTTTTCATTAGCATTTGAACTTTTGAAGTGTGTACATTTATACAAGTTTTAATAATGGAGAACTGTGACGAAATTTTATAGAAAATAATTGAGAGAGTATACAATGTGCTAAGAAAAACTGGAGAGCCGAAAGATTTTGAAATTTGTAAAGAAGTAAACATCAAATTTAATTAAGCATAAGTCCGTTCATTTACAGTCTCATGACAGTACACCAATGCAAATAAATACCGAAGAGAAATATCCTTGCGCTGAAGCATTCATAGATTATGCTGTATAAGGCTGTCGTCCTTTCAGTAGCGTTGAAGGCTCCGGTTTTCATAAATTAATTCAATAGTGTCTACTAAATGGTGGAAGGTGTGGTAAAAGTGAGTTTTATCACCAGCGCAAACGAAAAACCCCATTGATGGCCACAGAAAAAAAGAAAAGAAATAAAACCACACATATAGAACCTTATTACCAATGGTGAGGATAAGGTTACAATTGATATGTGGAGCGACGATTTCATCAACACAAATTTCTTGCATGCCACTTTACACGAATATTATGTCTAATACAGCAGTTAACATAAAAGAAAAATTAGCTACCTTTTTGAAGAATTCGATGTGACTGTGGTGTTCGTAACAGACCGCGGAAGTAATATTTTAAGTGCAATAAGATTAAATTGTTCGGCCAATCTTTTTTCTAAGGTTCTAACTGATGCTTTCGAATCTAAAAATTAATTAAAAGGGTCTACAAATACTTGCAAAAATATGTAAGATACTTTAAAGAGGAAAATAAGCAGTACATGCTGGAAAGAACTTTGAAGAGCAATTTTCCTACAAGGAGGAATTCGCATTTCTCAATACTTGAGTAAATTTTTGAAAATTACTCAAAGATGAATGAAATTCTTTCGAATAATGTTCAAAGGCGAAGTATGTTAAATTTTAATTATTCTGTCCTCCAAGGTTTAGTAGAGGCTTACAAGGACTTCGAAATAATTTGCAAAAAACTGCAAGCGTGTGTCTCTCCTACATTATATTTCGTTATTCCATGCCTTAATAAAATAAAAATGATTTGTCATTTTCAAAACAATGTAGAAGCTGAAGTCGCTCGTCTAAAGATTAAAATAATGCCGCACTTGGGGAAATAGAGTTCAAATTTAACTACTTTACATAAAGCAGCATTGTTTTTATATCCTCCAGCAATATATTTACAATTAAATTGAATAAGCAATAAAAAAAAATTTGCTTGGGCATACAAATATTTATTAGAGGATTTTTTATCATATGAATTTTGAATGATGCTATTTTATCAAAACTTTTTATTAGTTTTTATTTTTTATACAAAACAAACAATTTAATTTTTTAAATAAACCCCGCGTTTTGAAAATAGTCCACACATGTGTTAAGTCATATTAGCTTCACTAAAGTGTCAATATAAAATACTTTATTAACTGTATCACAACGATTTCGAAAGGTTTTATTTTGTAGAAATATAATCTATGTATACTCGAGTAGAAGTATACACATGCCCAACTATAAATATACCCATACTCATAAACACTTTACACTTATCAGTGCGGTTATGACAGGCAATTCACGCAACTCCTACTTGCAGTTATTTAAGTTGCGCTGGCATTGAATATATTGTGTATGTGTATCGTTTTATTTTTAACTTTACTCACTCATACGAGTTTGGACACCAATCCATTAGCAGGGTAGCGGATAGCTGAATGCCCCACAGATATGTGGGGTAGCTGCGAATATTAAATAAGCAGTCCCCGACTAATATCGGTAGAAATAGAGGCCTTAACTTAAAAGGTTATACGGCTCAGTGAAGTTTCTGTGTCTAAGCGATTGATGCCGCCCATTGATTAAGTGTCGACATTAAAAATCGTGGTAGCGTCTGGCTCAGATTAAGCTAGGAGCGGCTGGTTTAAGAACCTGTCAGTAGGTATAAAATGATATGGGTAGGATCCCAGAACAATAAAACAACAATGGAAAGTTCCTTAAATAAGTTACGGTGCAGGGTGTAATGAGCCCAGTGCCGGCGGTTTTGCGGGGTGAGCAAGCAGGCTCCCGGCCGTCAATATCCAGTGACTGCAATGATACGGTGGTGGCGAACTTGACTACTGTATCAGATAATGCTACAAGCATATATGGTTTAATGATGAGAAACCCCTTCCAGCGCGCATCAAGACTGGCGCGAACGCCGGAAAAGGCGACCCCAACGAGGACAGCCAGTAAGGTCGAGGTCATCTCCACCAACTCTGAATGATGGCACGCCAACTAATATTTTGCCAAACAACGAAAGGGGTACCGAAGTGTTCTCCAGGCTTGGAGAGAAAATTGTAGAATTGCAGGAGATCATGGGAGGAGGATGGAGACCTATACACCAGCCAATGCGTGACCTAGTGACCTTGCTATCGTCACTATATCAACAAGCAGCTGGAAGCAGGTCCCAAGCAACGGCGAACAAAGTGAAAACAGCCGACAGGTGTACGCAGACAGTTCAAACGGGGCAAACGACAACCACGTGTAAGAGATCGAGAGAGGAGATTGGAAGTGTCAGGAAGACACCGCCGAAGAAACCAAGCCTGGACACCCAGATAAACAAAACAAGGGGGCATCAAAAGACATGAATAAGGTACTGCAAAGACAGATGATGTCACCACGGCTGAGGTAACGGAGTGCATTGTAGATAGTCCAGAAACTGCTACAAGTGCGGCATACAGGACCACTTCCCTAAGACCTGTCAGGTCGATCCATTATGCCTACTCTGTAGAGGCCGTCCGGATATTGATGCTAAGCACATCACGGGGAACCTAAGTGCCACAACTTCCTGTCAGCCCGCCGGAAGTTACTAAGTCAATGGAAATAAGAATCCTACAACTGAACTTGAATCACTGCGAAGGGAGTATTTTGTTGAGGCTACTGTTGGTGGAGTGCACTTCTTCAGCTGCTACTTTCCTCCAAGCTTTTCGATCGGAGAGTAGGAACGCAGACTAAGTGACCTCGTCAACAGGGCGAAGGATCTAAGGCATGTGGTTATTGCTGGAGATTTCAATGCATGGGCAGTTGAATGGGGCTCAGTCTACAAGAACCCCAGGGGAGAGTGCATATTACAGGCATTTGCAGCACTGGATGTGGTGTTGCTGAACTGCGGTCAAAGGGATACATTCTTGAGGAATGGAAGAAGCTCCAGGATAGACCTGACATTCGTCAGTGATGTGCTGGCAGCCTCAACCAACTAGAATATACCTGACGTGTACACGCACAGCGACCATCATGCTATTATCTTTGATATACGTGAATGTTCCATAGGTCAAATTTTACCTGTAGTCCCTCCGGGTCCCCGATGGAAGGATTCCACCTTTGACTAGGAGACCTTTGGTTTTGCGATGGGGGACATTCCGCTGAACGATATGGCAGCTGAACTAATGTGGCGAGTCACAGAAGCTTACAATGCATCCATGGTAAGAAATTTCCATAGACCTGGTAGGAAAAATGTATACTGGTGGAGTGCAGAAATAGCTGAGATAAGGCGAGGGTGTTATCATGCACGGCGGGTATTCCAGAAGGCGACAGGCCGTGACAACTTTAAGAAGAATACAGAATGTTAAGATCCTGGTTGAAAAGGGCCATAGCGCAGAGCAAGAGAAGATGCTACAGAGAGATATGTTACGATGTAGAGAACAACCCTTGCGGTACAGGATATAAGGTTGTGATGAAGAAACTAAACAGTTTTCTACCACCATCCACAACATCTGCGTTTAGACTGTCGAAGTCGAAGGGCTTTTCCCGCGTACAACCGAAATAACTTACTCTGTGCAAGAAGCATCACCCCGTGTTGAAATTCCGGAGGTTAGCAGCCAGGAATTTTAGGCAGTGTAAGGATATTAGGCAGAAAAAGGCGCCAGATGTGAGCAAAGCGGAAATGTTTAGAAAAGTGTTTGATGCTTGTATCAAAGAGAAGACATTCCCTAAGATCTGGAAAAGGCAAAGGCTGGTGCTCATCCCGGAAGGCAATAACAGACAAGATGCATCCGGATATCGCCCACTCTGTATGATTGACACAGCCGGCATACTGCTGGAAAAGATAATCTACACGAGCTTGGAGACGGCCTTGGATGGATTAGGATTATCGGACCGCCAATTTGGCTTCCGGAAGGCACGCTCTAAAATTGATGCAATAGATAGAGTTGTGAACATAGCGAGAGGTGCCATCAGTGGAGACCGCTGGCTTGAAGGTGATAAGAAATACTGTGTTATCATCACCTTGGATGTTAAGAACGCGTTTAACTCTGCAGATTGGGATGCCACGTTAGCTGCACTCGATGAGAAGAACGTGCCGAAATACCAGATCGAGCTGATTGCCGATTATCTCAGGGACAGAGTCCTCTTGTCAGACACGTCTGATGGCAGAAAATCATATATAGTTTCGGCAGGGATACCGCAAAGCTCAGTCTTGGGCCCCATATTCTGGAATATTATGTATGATGGTTTGCTAAGGCTCGAACTCCCAAGGGGTGCGCAAATCATTGGATTTGCAGACGACATTGCCTTGGTAATAAGGGGAAAACATCTCGACAAACTGGAAAGAGCTTGCAATGATGCAGTTGCTGCGCTCAGAAGCTGGATTGTGAGCGCAGGTCTCAAACTTACGGATCACAAGACTGAAAGTCCTACTGGTAAGCAGTAGAAAGAGAATGGAGTTTATCACTATAACAGTTGGTGACCATCGAATAGCCTCCAGACAAGCGATTAAATACTTGGGGATCATGATCGACCACAGACTCACATTTAGGGAGCACCAGAAGTATGTCGGTGGGAAATGTGCACTCACAGCTGGTGCACTTGCGCGAATAATGCCGAACATAGGCGTGCCAAGGCAGGAGAGGAAGCTGTTGCTTAGTAGTGTGGTAAGATCGATTGCCATATTGCCATATGGGCTGAGGCTATGCTTAGGAGAACATATAGAATGGGTATTGATGCAGCCTATAGAAGATGTGCGCTCAGGGTCGCCTCGGCCTTCCGCACGGTATCCACGGACGCGGCCTTTGTTATTGCGGGACTGATGCCACTGCAGCTGGAGGCGGATGTTGAAAGAAAGAAGCATGTTGCGAAAAGATCAGGGCCGGCAAACACGGGCCAACTGGAGAAAGGTGCTTTTAAAAGGTGGCAGCATGATGGTAATACCTCCTTGAGGGGAAGATGGACCCACACGCTCGTACCGAATGTGGCTGATTGGGTAGGAAGAAGACACGCACAGGTAATTTTTCACCTGACTCAGTTATTGAGCGGTCATGGATGCTTTAGGGCCTACCTTTTTAAATATGAGCACGACGACGATGATGTGTTCCCGGATTGTCCGAATGTGACCGAAACCTTGGGTCATGTTTTCTTTGACTGCCCGCGGTATGAAGATCAAAGGCGTTCCCTGGAAACGGCAATTCGATCCAGGATTGTGCCGGACAACATTGTTGGACTAGTGCTGACTTCAGCTAGGAATTGGGACTTGGAGTGCGTTTTCGCAAAGGAAATCTTGGTGCGTTAGAAATTGGCCAAGAGGGCAAGATCTGCGGAAAAGGGAGGCAGCATTCGCCGTATCACCACTCCCCTGAAGTAATGCTTCACAGTGGTCCCGGGGGAGGAAATCGATGGAAGAATTACGAACGTGGATGGGGTTTAGTACGTAGGCGCATGACAAGCCAGATAGTAAGACTTGTCGCGATTCATGCATATTGGTTAGTCCGGACTGCCAAGGAAAATAAGCAGCACATGCTGGAAAGAACTTCGAAGAGCAATTGTCCTACAAGGTGGAATTCGAATTTCGAGTAAATTTTGGAATATTTGAATAAATTTTTTAAAATTACACAAAGATGAATGAAATTCTTTCGGATAATGTTTAAGGGCGAAGTATGTTAAATTTTAATTATTCTGTCCTCCAATGTTTCGTAGAGGTTTACAAGGACTTCGAAATGATTTACAAAAAACTGCAAGCGAGTGTCTCTCCTACATTATATTTCCTTATTCCATGCCCTAATAAAATAAAAATGATTTGTCATTTTCAAAATAATGAAGAAGCTGAAGTCGCTGCTCTAAAGATTAAAATAATGTCGCTCTTGGGGAAATGGAGTTCAAATTTAACTACTTTACATAAAGCAGCATTGTTTTGATATCCTCCTGCACAATATCTTTACAGTCAAATGGAATAAACAATAAAAAAAATTTGCTTACAGCCAGCTTACAACAGCGGCAAACGTTTTCTAGTTGTCAAAGTTTCTCGTGCACATAAAAATTGTATGAAGCATGCCCAAATGCCGCCGCGTTAACGCCAAGCGGTTGAAAATCCAAGTTTGACAGCGCTTTTAAAAGCGAAGTTAGCTGCAGAAAATTGTAAATAAACAAAAGTGTCAAGTCATTGTAAAAATATTTTAAGCGCGTAACATCGAAAAATTTTAAAAGCAAATTTTTATTAAACAATATTAATATTCTTAAGTAATGGAGGTAAGTAATTTTGGTTTCTGCTGGTTAATGCATTTAGTTTTTCTTGCTTTTTAATTTGTTGTAGAGTTTTAACGAACAAATAATAGAGTTAGTGCAAAAAAACCCTTGTTTATATGATAAAAAGGACATTAAGTATAAAGATGTTAAATATAAAGAGAAAATTTGGGAAAATATAGCAAAACAAATAAATTTGAATGGTAGTTACAGTAAATTTTTCATGAAAATAGCTCTTTATGTTTATTGTTCTGTATTAGTAAAGGAATGCAAAATAATGTTGAAAAGCTTGCGCGACAGATACAGAAAGCAGAAGATGGCCGAAAATCTTCGCTCAGGATCCAGCCAAAAAATTGGCGCACCATGGAAATACATGAAAAGCTTGGAATTTTTATCTGAATTCCTTGAGCCTGCCGGGTAATTTAATTAAAATAGTCCATTTATATGTACATACATATATTAATAAATTATTATTTTTGGAACCTCAGGACAATTGGTAATATTTGTGAAGATCTGGATTTGAGTTTAGACTGCATCCAAGATGACAGTAGCAACCAGTCGCAAACTATCAACACATAGTCAAACAAAAAAGGAAACCAGACGATCTTTTCATAGACGTGCTAATGGCAATGAAAAGCAAGTACACAAATCCACAACCTTCAAGCACTGGAAACTATGGAAGCTTTTTTGCAATGCTAAAAGAAAAATTTGACCGTCTTCAACAAAATGAAATTGATGATGTACAATTAGAAATACTGCAATTAGTTAATAGAAAAATAAATTGCAAAAAGTATAATTTTCTAATTTTTAGTCATATTCAATTTTTAAACCAATAAAATTAAAATACAGAGGTCATTAATATTAAAAACAGTTTATTTCA